>JAHPZR010054158.1:0-17933 GCA_019787425.1 Platygyra sinensis | reverse complement strand
GCTCTATGCATGATTTAATTTTATATAGTGGTTTAGGTATCTACAGTTCTGAAATCGTACACGCCACGTCTATTGGACGAGAGACACCTCTAAAGGTGTTCTAAAGCTAGACGGTAACATTATCCCAATCGGCAATGGGCCTGGTAATTGACTTCTTACGATCGATGATTTCTTTGTTAACTGACAGGGTACAAGCCTTGATATCGTTCCACTTCAAATTAGGGCGACTCGGAGGCAAAACCGGTATTTTTGTCTTTGGTGTCTAGGTATTCCTCTCGAAATCGTAGCTTTCTACAACTAAAGCATCCCAAAAAACTTCACCATTGGCTGAGAGGCCTCCGCCCAATACATACAGACACCCCCTCAGATAGACCATGCTGCCATTCTTGCGAGGTGCATGCAAACTTGCTATAAACTGCCATTCGTTTGTCCAGACGTTGTACATTTCACACGTTTCCGTGACAACTTCAGGTACTTCGTACGGAAAAGCACCACTGATAATGCCACCAGCAATGAAAATCTTGCCACGCGCAGCCGCACCGCAAGCACCGTACCTAGCACACAGCAAGCTCGCTATTTTCTCCCACTTCTGTATAGCGGTGTTAAATCTGACAGCGTAATTAACGGATCTCAAAATGTGTCCATTTTTGTCCACATCGCCAATGTACAGCCCACCAATGACATACAAATAGCTATCCATAACCACAGTGCACACGCCGGCCCAACCCTTATGACTTTGATCATACGAAGATGATGAAACGTCTTCCCATGCATTGCATTCGTCATCGTACCTCATTACATGGCAATTGTTTTTGATGATCTTCCAAGCATGTTCAAAAGCACACATTTCTGTTCCCACAACGGCGGTAAGCCTTTCAGTTAACCTCGGATGGCTTGTTTCTCGATCTAAATCCAGTCCAAACTCAATGAAGCCCAGCGATCACTGAGCGTATCATATCTTTTCGCTTCAAGGAAATTAAATCGCGGAATAACATACAAGTTGCCGCGAAACGACAAAAAGTTCAATCGATACCCACGTTTCTTTATCAGATCATAGCACAAAGTGTTTATGCCTACTAAAAACGAGTATGTGAATATCCTGCCAATTTCGACACGAGTGCAGGAGAATATCATTATCAGTTGTACCATAAACGCCTTTTATAGTATCCCTAACAAGCTGCAAACAGCCCGCAGAATTAAATTTTACGAGGCGGTTTATCACGACGTCCTTTTCCAATAGTCACGTGACGCAAAGGCCAGTCGCACATGACGAAATCTGCGAAATAATTCTTCAAGCTTGTTTTTGACGCTCACTCCTGCTTTGTCTCAATCCAATTAATTATGATTTTGATTACATCATCCTCTGAACTAAAGTGCTATTTCGCTCCTGGAAATCCAACGCTCGACCTGATGGCTCTCCAGATTAAGAAAATCTTTGGATTCCGCCAACAACTAAGAAATTCCACTGACGTCACGGACCAGAGGACGGTCACATCGGTATTTCTTAATGAGATAATAAATGGAAATACAGTTTGAAACAGTTAGATTATCTATTAAAGATCTGTCAGCGATGGTTTTCAGCTTTGGAAGAAGCAAAAACTCTGCTGTTTTGAGTAGGTCTTGGGCATTCGTTGAAGTACCGCCTACAAAACCAGACCTCCACGAATTTTATACTCTCTCATAACAGTGCTGGTTATGTGCTCCAGCCGAATGATTTCCTCTTTATTTTCCCTCATCTCGCTGTTGAGGAGCACAGAAAAGAAAGGACTTGCCTTTGAAAGCAACTTTCTATTCGCTCTGAATTCTTCTCCATCTTGACCACCAATGTTACATCATTTGAATCTTGTTGTGGTGTCTCAAGTCGATCCGCCATCCCTTCTAAGAAGGAACTATGTTTTGAATCTCGAATTGTCGTGACGAAGCTTTTGGGATGCAAACAAGCAGATATTTTTATCATTTGCTCTTGATATTGAGCGTCCGAGTTGACATTGCCTCGATGCTACATATATGACGATCATGAACAACAACACTAACCTCTAGACTGAAAACATCGCCCGACCTGCTCGACCGATCCAAAGACTTCATAGAAAACTATGCTGAGAACAATTGGATGATGTTAACATGGATCCCATCGGACCAACGAGCGCCAACATTTTACGTTGGGTTGTCGATATGTTGACGACACTCTTTTGTTAGCGTTGTTAACGAGCTATAGTCATTACGCTGTTTTCCGCATAAATGACAAAATCACGAAAACTTCATTCTTCGCCAGCACCGAGGATAGACACCTGTCGTTAAAAAAGGCCGACATTCTTAATCAGTTCTTAATCAGTTCACATCAGTCAGTGGAATGCAAAATTCTACAACTATTAGCATGACTTCCTTTCTGACCCACTTCTCTAAACAAACAATTCAAGGCGATGCCATGGATAATTTTTACCCGGAAATTATAATAAAGAACATAGAGGGGAAAGAGAGAGAACTCATCATTAAAAATATCCGGTTATCAACACCAGTTTGAAGCTAGTCGTGAATGATCTTTATAAAATAACTCAATGCCACATGCACAATGTTTGTTTCGCTTCCCACTGTAAACCATTGCGCGCCTGAATATGGCACTGGCATTTTTGCGGATTATCCTTTACATGGGCGTAGCCAGGATTTTTCAAAGGGGGGGTCACACTGACTCATACAGAGGGTACTCATCACATTGTCACCTGAATATTGTAGGTTGTTTGCTTACAAAAAGGCTTACAAAGGGGGGGGGGGGGTCACGGGCACCCCAGGACCCCCCCTGGCTACGCCCTTGCTTTATTTCATTTAAACTGCAAAACAGTGCACCTACCAACCTTTTTCCGCGGGCGTCGACAGACTAGATCAAAAAAAGGAAGACCGTGTATTATGTAAGTGTGGAAAATGACGTACAACTGGCCACCCTAGTCTATTGACTGGGTGTCCTGTGCCATATTTACCACTATCACCAGTTGTATTTATAAGCAATCATTTATAATGTATGCATAACTAAAAAAAAGCACTTAAACTCATTCAATCAAAAACTCATTTGCATCTGAGGCGGAACTGTACTGAATACGTTCTTGTTCGACTGAATCTCTCGCCCTGAGACATGGCACCAGATGAAGGCAACGAAGGTGAAAAACTTGTCGACGGAAATGACAGCGGAACACCGGCAAAAGACGACAGCGAGCGAGTCATCACAGTTGTAGCGTTTTTCTTTTTCGGGTTTATCTTGTATTCTGTCTACTCGCTGCTGATAGCTGCCGCCGAAGATATTTTGAGGGGCAGTGATATTCCAACCTCGGCTGTTATTTCATGTATTATCGGACCGTACGTGTTTATAACTCTCGTGTCGCCTTATTTCGTTCAGAAGATCCCGTACCTGCCTCGCATTATCGTGGTGTTTGTCTTGTACGAAGTCGGCTTGTTCTGCTTGGTTTATGTGTCTCGCGTTGAGACGAAACTGCTGTCTGTGTGTTTAGTGTCGTTCGCGTTCGGTGTGGGAGAGATGTCGAGTATAGCCATGACATCCTTCTATAACAAACTGATTGTTGGTGTATTTTCAGCCGGGACTGGTGTTGGATTCATTACAGCTCCTCTTTATTACACAGGTCAGTAATCTCGTACTTCTGATACTAAACCACAGTATTAAAAATGTATATGTATCGATCTCAATCGAGCTAAGGGTCATGAAAACTCTCGTAATTTTGTTAATAGCCAGGATGAGACAAAAAGTATCTTTGACCCGGCTGCTTTATTTAAAAATAACGCGATTGCCGTTTCAAATTGAGCGGCAAGTCGATCGACTTTCTCCGTAAATTTTCATATTCAAGAGAATATTTATTATTAGTTAATGTTTATTTACCAACATTAATTTGCATTGGACAATTAGGTCATTCGACAAATGTTAAATACATGTACTCTAAAACAACTTGAGTCACTAGGACAACGGAGAATAGATGTCAGTTTTTCTCAAGCTTTAGTTAAAGAGGGTTTTTTTAATTTTACATAATTTTTATTGTTTTTTTGAACAATAGACTTCTGTCGAGATATTGAAATTCAGCCTAAAACAACAGACCTCAGCACGCGAGGTTCTGGGGAATAACTACAGAGTTTGTGGGGTGTATGTCCCAGAGCCTGGTACTGAGAATTGGTCTACTGAATGACGTTCCCTTTGTTTCGCCCGTACAAACCCATGCAAATGATTAATGGCTTCCTGATGGTACAAACCGATGAGAGGGCTGGCCGTGTTTTGTCAGCAAGAATTGTTTTTTTTATTTCAAGCCAGATCATAGGCGATTGTTTTGGCTTTCATTCCTCTCTGTTTCCGCTGTTGTTATATGCGATGGACTGCGTTCTCTGCTCCTTCATCTGCTGTTCATGCAAACTAAGGAAAGTGGTCAAAACTACTAAACTCGAACAGGACCCACCAAACCACAAAATAGTTGGTGGTGTCTGCCTGCACCCCCTTGCTTAACGTCAAAAGATGGTGTCGTTATTGTATAGCCACCCCTCTATCCAGCAGTAAAAAATTACAGTGAGATTCAAACCTCACTTTTCTTGTTTGTCTAGTAATGCCGACTCTTGCTAGCTGAATATTCCTGTGTCAGCTCAAATTTAAAAGCCAATAAAATGTTGTTGGTAATGTTCGAAGATGGTTGGTGTCTTTGAGAACCCCCCCTCCTACCCCAAAGGTGGGTCCTGTTCGAGTATAGTAGTTTTGACCAGTTCCCTAAATACTCGACTGCGACCGTATCACACCTTCACATTATGTATACCCTTTTCGAGGGGCCTTAATTAGTTCCAAATAACCGTAACTTAAACTCACGTTATTACACTGGGTAATTGCTTTATATATAACAGAAAAAAGTTACTTGCATTGCTTGTGCCGGTGACCCCGAGTAATCCAGGTTTAACACAATACCTTAGTTATTTGAGCGTTCTATAGTCCTCAATATACTTTAATCAGGACAACTCGGATTAATATTAATCTTAATGATTATTTTAATCCAGTAATAGATTATTATAATCCTGTAATAGATTATTATAATCCAGTAATAGATTATTATAGTCTATTACTGAGGTTTTAGCCGTGCCTTAATCAATTAGGATTAATATTAATGTAAAATTAATATTAATCCTAATTGATTTATACCTGGAGTTATGAAAACCGGGTCGGCAAACCTTAACTTTTTGTGTAACTTTTCACAACTTCCCCAGTGTCTAATATTAGCTTGTTTACTGCTTGTTTACTAGGGGGGGAATCCTTAATGGCAGAAGCTTGTAGAGCTTACCTAGCCTGAAATGTTATCTTTTATTTTGTTTAGCCCAACCCCCCCCCCTCCCCCCTCCCTCCCTCTCTTTGCCCCTTATCCACTTGGTGTTAAGTTTTACCCAGGCTACACTCGGCTGAATGTTAGTTTCGCGCGGTATCTCGGAGGTGGCGTTGTTCAATTAGCTTTCTATAACTGCTGTCTAAAGGAAGTCTGCCGGAGGACATCATTAAGTCCAATGAAGGTGCAAGTCGAACGATTTGCTAGCAAGCGTCGTCCATTATCGTGCATGAAGCCGTCCTGAGATGTATTTTTGGGTGCGGGACGTGATTTAGTCCCGTTTGGACACGCTGCATGTGACGATAATGTGTGCTTGCTTTAGACAGCAAAGAGCCTTAGCCGCATCAATTTAGGGCTTAGACGTGCAATGTAGCAGACATTTCTAGCTGCTGTTGGCGTTATTTGGCCTGAACTTTGATGCGGACTAAGACTTCGAAAAAAATCTGTTGTAGAGATGAGATTCTACTTCCCCGCCGCTTGAAATCGAAGTACATCCGGGACATTGCTATTTGCGAGCAAAACATGGCCACGAACAGTGTCAAGGAAAGCACGTCAAAGGCTGATCGATCGTGAGTAAACCTTTCATTTCCTTGTTTTATCAATTTCAGGCGTTTTCGGCCTAGCTAACTATCAGACATGTCTGTAATTCGCTAGCGCGGGGGAGATTATTGCTGTGGTTTCCGGTCGGTAATTGACCTGCTGACAGCATGCGGCAATTAATTATGTCCGAGTTTGTTTGAAGTTCAAGCGATTCTCCATGTAAGAAGCTCTTGCTCAGTCCATTCAGGACGATTTAGGCCTTTAGAAAGCTATAGATCAACTCTCCGCTGTGGTTTTGATATGTGTACGTTCGTGTTTATTTAGACTCGAATTTCATTTTAATGCACTGCTAATTAAATTGTACAATTCGTGATTCAACTAAAACAAAGTGAATTTAGACTCCCTGGCCTCGAAAGGCATACAGAAAAGTTATTTCCTTTTTATTTGAACTACGATAAGCCTTGTGGAGAGCTAGCTCTAGGAGAGAATTGTATCAAGATTATCAGTCAGGACAAGTCAAATTCTCTAGGTATGTTTCTGGAAATACAGAGAGATATTAGGCTGAAATGTCACGTAACGGCGTCGTTTATGCTGACATGTAGGAATCAATTCCATGCGAAATCCTGTTGTTTATCGGTCCGCGAAAAAAGTATGGTTTTGCTGTCTATTTAAGTTGCTGTGTAAGCCTGAACCAGTGCAGCGAAAGTGTGTGATAGTGTGATTTCCGCATGGTGTTGACAGGTATATGATGTCTTGTTTAAGTGCTGTTTTGCCAAAATAGTCTGTGTCAGGCACTAATATTTTTACGTCGGTGTTAAGCTTAGCTGATCGTACCTTGGAAAAAGCATTTCTCGACTCGGAAAAATTGGATCTAGGTCTAGTTTCAGCGAGCTCTAATGGCATTGAGCCATAGACCAGTCGCTTGTGCAGACAAGGTGACAAGTTGTGCACTATGTTCAATTTCATTCAGTTTGTTGTCTATTCCATGCGAAATCCTGTAGTTTATCGGACCGCGAAAAAAGTAGTGTTTTGCTGACTATGTAAGTTGTTATGTAAGCCTTATCAGGCACTCTATCGCTGCAGCGAACTGAACTTAAAAATTTCTAGGCTGAAATGACACCGTTTTGAAACTTCGCCGGAAGTCAGGTTACTGAATAAATGTTCTAAAATTTGCGTCATTCTAAACTTCGACTCATTGGAATGCTTCTAGGGACCATTAACTTACTGCTCGGCGTCAGATATAGGCTTTTTTATCGGCCTTTGGACGGATTTTATTGCTTTTAATTGCCAAGGAGTAGAATGAGCCCTTATCTTTGCTAACCCTGTTTTCAAAAATTCAGGTATATTTGTATTAATATTAATCTGACAAATATTAATCCTATGTAGCATTAACATTTTTTTTACCTTTGATTAATCTTTGTCCAAAGCTTCCAAAGATAGACATTATTTAGATCTTAGGCGTCCTTATCACTATCTTATGTATTCTTGGAACGTTTTACTTGGATCTAAGCATAAAGTAAACATTTATATATTTTACTAAGGGGGTCTTCTGAGAAATTCAGATGCATAGTTGCTATCGTGATATACTGGCTACGAACCTGGAAACAGCGGGTCTTTGGGATTATCGCTATTCCTACGCAGCTGGTAGTTATTCCCTTTCTTAAGGTCCCCTCTTTTGTAAAAGCACATGCCCAGGGCACGGATTTGCTGACCTAGAGGCGCTTGCTCCCTTTCATTTTTTTTCTAGGGTCAATATTGTGTTATGTACCAGCTCTAGCATATGCAAGTGATCGTCATGTGACTGACGTGATCTGTGTTATGTCCCGTCAGTCCCTTGTCTGTCGTATAGATCTGTTACATCCGAACATTCACAGAAATTTTATCTGGATTATACTAGAGATTAATAATAATCCGGATGATATTATTAATAATAATCTAATCCTTCCAATTTTTTGCCGTGCCTTAATCTATTACTGGATTAGAATAATCTATTACTGGATTATAATAATCTATTACTGGATTATAATAATCTATCACGGGATTATAATAATCCTATTATAACCTATTACTATTATAATCCACGGATTAATATTAATCCGAGTTGTCCTGTTTAATGGAGTTTGTATCCACTCCAAGGTTTGACCGACTCCTCCTTCGTTATTCGTTAGCTCCTCCTGGACTAAAGTGCCTCGACAATGCTGCGCCAGTGAACTCTGTTTGTTCCAAATATTCATCACGTTCTGTTTTGGAAAGTTCCCATCCCCGGCAATCTCCATTTGTCCCCAGATTTTGTATTACTTATTCTAATTTTCAGAATCTAAAACTAAACAGTTCTGAGTTATTCTTAAGATTATCTTCTCTTCTGTGTACAGCCATGACGACGTGGTTTTGTGTATCCTCCGAGACTACAACATTGACAGTGGCTGGGCTTGTTGTTCTTTACTTGATGTTCTACTGGCTGATGGAGCGAAAACA
The DNA here is from genome assembly GCA_019787425.1 of Platygyra sinensis. NCBI lineage: Eukaryota > Metazoa > Cnidaria > Anthozoa > Scleractinia > Merulinidae > Platygyra > Platygyra sinensis. The sequence continues at coordinate 9,570 of JAHPZR010054158.1, read as the reverse complement.
CAGCAATCCAACATCAAGAAAACAAGAACAGTTATCCTTCGACTATGTACAATACGAAAGAGTAGACCAAACTACAAGAACTGAGAACAAACAAGACACTCCCGCCCCAACCCTGCTGACAACAGCGCAGAAGCTACACGCCATCAAGCAGATTCTTCCCACAATCCTTTGCGTGGTGATTTCGTGGATGTCCGAGTTTTTGGTGACACAAGGTGTTATCACGACGTACGCATTTCCAAACTCACCCTTTCCCCCTCGGGATCATTACCAGTATTATATTACGTTATTTCTCTTGGGAGAATTCATCGGTAGATCATACCTCGCTTTTGTTTCGTTGGTCAAACAAGAATTCCTTCCCAAAGTCATGATTCGAAAGTTGTGGCTATTGACAGTGATTGAAGTCAGTATTCTTGTGTTCTGCCTTTTTGCCGCCTGGTACCGTTTCCTGCCGAACATAACAATACTGCTGTTTATTTCATTCCTGGCTGGTCTCATCATTGGAATTATGTACGCTAACGTGCTGCAAGTGTTTACTGATTCGTACGAGTTTCCCCTGCGGGAATTTGTTCTGGGGTTTGTAGCTGTAGCTACCGGAATGGGAATATTAATCGCCGGCTTGCTTGGACTCGTAGTGGAACCTTTCTTTCGACAGCACTGCCTGTCAATAACTAATTTGTCCGAGTATTGTTTCACAAGAACAGATCCACATAAACTCTCTAATATCACGTCCTTATGCTCTCAGTAATAGGTGGGTTTGTGACGGATTGAATTTGATTTTGGGTGTCTTTCCAATCGTTGTATCTTGTTTGTGAATAGAATTGTTTGTTCCACTCAACTGAAATAAAGAGACTTTCATATTTAAACTAGTTTGAATCTTTACAGGAAAGCAGGAAACTTCTAGATAGTCCAAACCTACTTGTTGCGAAAACAAAAACAAAACTTTTTTGTGGAAATCAATTTGTTTGTAAAATGGAAACGCCACCGTCTAGGAGTGGGGTTGAGGCATGGGTTATCATTGGAGTATTGGTTCAAATACAAACAATGAACCTTACGCAAATTGCGTTGACTGATCGCCTGACCGACTGACTTCCTTCAGTTGACAAACTGACTGACCGTCCGACTGTGTCACTGGTACCTGTCTTAATGAATGACTCAGTGAAAAACGGACTGTGTGATTCAATGACTGACTGTAACTCAATGAATGACTCTCTGACCGACTGACCAACCGATTTACCGCCTTAGGTACTGGTCTGTTTGTTTGTGTCTGTCTATCTGCTTGTTGCCTACCTGTCTGTATGACTGACTGACTCACTGACCGACTGACTGACTAGCTGACTCACTCACTCAATCAATAACTCCGTCACTCACTAACTGACTGACTGAATGATGAACTAACTGACTGAATGACTCACTGTCTGACTGATTTACCGGCCGACTGTCTCATGGGAATCTGTCGGACTGAATGACCTATTGACCAAAGGACTGCCTGACTCAATGGCTGACGGTGATTCAATGAATGGCTTACTGCCTAACTCTCCTCCTGATTTACAGACAGACAGACAGACAGCAAAAACGCCAATGATAGTTAAGCAAACAGAACAAAGGCAAGACGTTATTAACTGAGTAGGCTTTATTTTTTTACAATGACGATGTTACCGGGCACAAAAGAAAGCGCATTCATTTTCGCTTGTCAGTTGAGAACGAAAACCGATGGTATTTTCGCTGTGAATTCTTCAGGTCTCATAAATTCTAGTTAGATCAGGAAACAAATAAAATTCCATGAAATATGATGACTCGCACAGCAACGTCTGAGGTTCAGGAAGATGACAAGTTATCTTTCTTCTCGCCGGGCTCGGCGTCGGGGTCGGCTTCACTTCAATTTTATGATTGGAAAGGCTCGGTGACATTGGAAGTCGAACTCTGGAGGATTCTAAGAATAAAACCAACAAAACAATTACACTGACACTAGGATAGGTAAATTTGGCCACGTTAACTGTCACTCACTAAAAATATCTGTGATGCGAGCTTAAAACTAGAAATTTTACAGACATATGGGACCTCTTTAGCTTTTCTGCAGTTTTTGAAGGCCCATGTCGCCTTCATTCTTAAAGGCAATGGACTAAAAATTTCGCTAAAAAGGCTCACTGGCCAGTCTAATGGACCATTTTACAGTTTTCTGCTCAGTGACCTGGCCTTTGCATGGCAGCGAGGCTGGAAGTGACCTTGTTAAGTTGTTTTAATGCTAACTAGGTACATTTGCATGACAAAGTAGAGAGGTCTGTATCAAAGCCAGGTCACCTCCAGCCTCGCTACCATTCAAAGGCCAGGTCAAGCTGACAACTGTGAAATGGTCTTGATAGGCCCTTTGCACGACCCGGTCACATGGTACAAAATTTAATATACTGGTGAGCAAATGCGCAGTGGGACTTCCAAACAATGCACCTGCCTTTGTTTTGGAAGTCCCACTGCGCAATTTGCTCACCAGTATCGTGACCAGGTCGTGCAAAGGGCCTATCCTTCAACTTTGAATTAGTTATTTCATCAGTAGACTCGGTGCACTCTTTATCTTTAACCTTTTAGTTTTTACCTCCTGAGCTGTTAAAAGCGTACCTTAGAATCCCGTTTGTGACCTCCGACGGCAAGCTTGGTGACGATAAGATTTGTCTTTGTCACTTTGAGCAACAAAGCAACCTGCCGTAAATATACACACACGTGTTAGCAATATAGCGAGGGCATATTTTAAGAACGATTAATTAAATTGACAGGATTAAGTTTAACTGTAGTCCACGGAGTTAATCCTTTAACAAGGTCGTTTTATTTGTTAAAGATGTCCAATTTCCAACAGGAGCAGTTACACGACTTTACACAAGCTAGATTTTTATCAATTGGGCATGCAATGTCGGAAAGACAACACCAAAAATGAACATCAAGCAATACAAAGCGAAATATCAATTTCCTTTTACACTTGCTTCAGCTACTTTAATGGGATACTTTCATGTCACCCGTAGACTCCCGAAAGTAACGCCCCTGCCCACGAAAATAACGATTACCCAAAGGTAAATTAGCGGCCTTGTTAAGATAAGCACTCGACTACAATAAAAAAAACGTATTAAATACGATATATTAGTAGAATTCTACTTGTACACTAATGCAAATGCTGTAATCTGATTGGCTGAGCCATTGCACACAATCAGCCATTAGTGTGCAGTGGCTGGAACTCGTCTACGAAATGGCGACGTTTTTTCGTTTTGCCAAGTTTTGGAGGAAAAGTTTGATGAAAATGGATAATTAAAATCCTGGGAAGACTAAACGAAGGACATTTACGGTTTCTTGACTTAAAAAAGTTGAAATTATTGAAAAAATAATGCGCGCGTGTGCACAACTTGATCAATTTTAATTGCCAACTCAATCCGGGCGATCTTTTTAAGGTCCAAAGTTTAATAATACGTCGACTAATAATTGGAAACCGTTATTTGAGTTAAACTTTAGTAAGAATTCTACTAAAACAATTAGATTATTCGCTCTCGATTTCTATGAGGTGATAGTTGATTCGGCCTTCGGCCTCATCAACTATCACCTCATAGAAATCTCGAGCTCATAATCTAATTGTTAAATAGTGTTACATTGCGATATAACGCGACCATTACCCTTGAATTACATTACCAACATATGACTGTGAAGTACCGTACAAACGTTTTTTTTAAGTAACGGGGCCGTTACTTTCGAAATTCTAAGATAGTTCTGGATAATTCTGCGTGTTTCGTGACAACGCTTAGCGGGTGTGTGAAGACTTTTTTACTATTACACAAAGTGTAGGAAAGGGCGAACTAAATGAAAACAGTTTTTGTTTTGGTGATTACTCACTTCGTTATGTACATTGTTAACCACTTCAAAGATCGCTTTTGCCTGCTGGAAGGAATTCGATGCCATCACAAACAGGTCCGTGCTCTGAAACATAGACACAGTAAAACTCTTGGTTTATTTATTATAGTAGACCAACCCGAGTTCTTCAGACCTACTGTTTGAAACCGCCAGTAGCCAATCCAAGCCCAGCAGTCCGCACCCATTATCTACTAGTGTTTCTTTCCAGGCCTTCACTTCAAAACTAAAAAACAAATGGGGAAACTGGCCAACAGTTAAATCCGCCGGCGGCCACAAGGGTCCCAATATAAGCTTAGTTTGGGATGGACCATTAGTTTTTTGAGGGGGAGGGGGGTAGTGGGCAATTTTCTCGGGCATGATAATTTTTTCTTCTTTAGGTTGTGCATGAGTTTTTTTCGTGGGCAATAGCTTGTGCAAGAATTAATTTTAAAGTCATCAAAGGAATTGGATAGCAAAAAGCCCTTGCTCGATTTTTTTCCCATGGCTACCCTTGCACGATTTTTCTTTTCAGCAATTTTTGCTCTGCATGAAATTTTTTATAAGCTTCAGTGTCCATAATTCCAAAGAAAGTTCTCTCCCAGTAAGCCAGTGCGAGTCAATATTAGTTTTTGTTAACGCCCAAGTCGCTATTGGAGGGTAGGTGCCCAAGAAACCCGGGGGCTGCAACCGCAATCACAACCCCAAGGCACTAGAACACCCGACTGGCCTGCCCGACCCGCAACCAAGCCACGAGCCCCCCGCGCCAAGCCCCCCTCAGGCACCCGTCACACTCGAGCCAGATGGCTCAGTGGAGAGAAAATTATTTTTTAGGGGGGAGGGGGGAGAGGGAGGGAACACCGAGAACCGCTAAACTACCAAAACTACTAAACCCACAAACGCCACACTAACAGAGTAATGAACACGCTGCAAGCACATGGGATGACAACGCATGAACTAACCCAGAATACCGCTGGACAAAGTCAGCCCCGGGACTCCCACTGCCATATGACTGCTGCAAACGCTGTGGACTACAACAACGCTAAACAAACGCTAGTACACGGCCAGAACATTGGCCAACGCTTACAAAGAATGCCACTGACCAGACTACCTCCTGGCCACAACTCTGTACATTCACAGACTATATCACAAACGCTACATAACACATTAAACGCTAGCAGATGGCCAAAGCACTAACACCACCTGCAAACAAGATAAGCTCCTAGTCGTTAACTATGTTAAATTCCATTTAACTATATTATAACTGCAATGCTTAGTCCGTTAAGAATCAAACCAATAGAACTAAAGCCATTTTAAGACTGTAGGAATCTTAACAGTGGGGCAAAAGGGTTTTCTTCTCTAATCCTGCATTATTCAGAGCCACTGCAGTATTTCAGGTCTGACCTGTGACACGTTCATCTTGGACATGTTACTGTACTCCTTGTAGTGTTGGTAGTACATCGGCTGAGGTGTATCCACTGCTTGGAATGGCAGGAAACGGCGCTCAAATCGCAGCTGTAACAAGAAACGGTTCAAAGATCACTGTTAACTAGTGAGTTCCTACAGTCAAGCAGCACAACAGAGGCCTTAATTTCTTAAAAGGGTCGTAACGCATGTGTTGTAGTTCAATATTACACTTAGTATTTTACTTAATTCTGGTGCATGGTAATATATTATTACTATATGTGAAACAAAAGAAAATATCCAATTGTACAGAGGGTTAAATTTACCTATTATATTTACCTATCCAAGTTATAGTTTCCAGTCATTCAGATCTGAGGACTGAAATTTAAATTACAGAGTTCCTTTCCGCAGCACTATTTTTGATGCGGAACACGGTTAAGATGTGCGTATCTTGTAGTATTGTACAAGCAGTTTCGCTTATTTTTCACGTGAGAAGTAAATAGCAAATACAGTAACAGTAACTTCATACCTGTTCGGAACCAAACTTATCCGCAGGTTTCCTTGTCTTATTCTGTAGTTCAAATCCTTCAATAGCCTGCACGAGAAAGTATTAAGAGAGAAGGCAGTGTTTTTATTCGTCTTACTATGTATTACGTGTTGGAGCCATGCCCAGTTTTACCGCCAGCTTTACTGAATCATTTACCTTACAAAATTACAAACCACTAGCTCGGTAACAGCCGCTAAATATATTAGGATTTGACGAGAGTTAGATAAGTACCGGAAAGAGGAAATATTGTTGTGTAATTACCCTGAGGTATCCCTGACATAAATGTCTCATTCCTTGATACAAGTGCCACATTCCTTGGTGCTCCTGGATGGCTTTTTCACTTGCTATCAAGAAACAAAGAAAAAAAGCAATGTTAAATTAAAATCTCCTTAGACCACCCAGGGTTGGAAGAAAAAGTGTTGTTTACGTCAAATCTTCTTGAAGCACCCGAACAACTTCCGATTGTTTTTGTCCAATCAGAAGACGACACGAGTATACCGAAAGCTGCACGTCATAAACTCGTCACCATGATCGAGTCACATGTTGCCTAAGAACTTTTCGGCATTTCGTCATCAGTAGTCCTCAGTCCTTCTCCCTATTCTCGATTCCCATATCTGCTTACTCTACTCTACCTTCCCATAGTCCCGGGGATAAAGCATTGTACCCACGGAACTGGAATGATAAATATACGATACTCACAGAGTCCAAATTAATTTGGAATAGTAGAAATATGCAGTATAAATTCTTCTTCGCCAACTACTGTCAGATACATTAAACAAGTTTTTAAACTGGAGAGAATCTGAAATAAAACGGCACGATGCACTTTCTCACCTTTCTTTTTCTTTTTGTTTTTCTTTCCACTTCGCCCACTTTTTTGCTCTGTAGGAGAAATCAGATTATGTTCAAAACAGGTGTTAACTCCGCATCAACTGCATATGAGTGCGTGAGTGCGTGAGTGAGTGAGTGAGTGAGTGAGTGAGTGAGTGCGCGAGCGAGCGAGAGAGCGTGCGTGCGTGCGTGCGTGCGTGCGTGCGTGCGTGAGTGAGTGAGTGAGTGAGTGAGTGAGTGAGTGAGTGAGTGAGTGAGTGAGTGAGTGAGTGAGTGAGTGAGTGAGTGAGTGAGTGAGTGAGTGAGTGAGTGAGTGAGTGAGTGAGTGAGTGAGTGAGTGAGTGAGTGAGTGAGTGAGTGAGTGAGTGAGTGAGTGAGTGAGTGAGTGAGTGAGTGAGTGAGTGAGTGAGTGAGTGAGTGAGTGAGTGAGTGAGTGAGTGAGTGAGTGAGTGAGTGAGTGAGTGAGTGAGTGACAGTAACAGTTAATCTTTATTGCGTCTTACTCTCCAAAGGTAGGTATCGGTTTTGTTACAATAAAGGTGATGATATCTAGTAGAATTACTAATTAACTATAACTAACTTACTAACAGTTGGTATAAAATTATTATATTGAATTATATTTTGAATTTAGGATTTCTTTTCTCTTCTGAAACATTAAATATGTGTATTTACCTACTATTTTTGAAGTGGTTACGTTTTCTAGGGTAAGTAAATACCGTATCTTATCCTCATCATTTAGTCTTTTGAAAACAACATCTAGTTTTGAAAGGAGAGAATGGAACTCATTTCTAATGTTATTATACCCTGGGCAATACATCAAGAAGTGCTGTTCGTCCTCTATATAGCCTCTATTGCAGACTAAACACGTTCTTCCTTCTACTGGGATTGGTGCACCTCTATTTTCGTATTTCCCAGTTGTATTCGCAAGCTATGAACCCCCAGACGCAATTTTGTCATACTTATTCTATGTGCTGGGTTTCTGATAGTTCTGAGATAGTCTTCCAATTGGTAGTCGAATTTGACTTCTTTATGTGTAAACTTCTCTCTGGAGCCTTCGGAAGTGTTGTTGCGAGCCTTCAGCCAATTTCGAATGTAGTCTTTTTTAAGCTGTTTCTTTATGGAGGAACGAGCATTCTTGATGTGTTGTTGGCTTGATGTATTGCTGACATCGGAGTGAGCGAGCGAGCGAGCGAGCGAGCGAGTGAGTGAGAAAGAGAACCTTTATTTAACTCGGAATTCCATCAACATACAAATTGGTTTTCATGAAAGCCGAGTATGGTTTAAAAATGCAAACAGAATAGCATACACTAAAGATATTAAAAGTGGGACAATGTTATCAATAAGATAGTGAACAGTCAGACAGTCAGATGGTAGACAGACAGACAGTTACCTAAAGCAGTTTCTTGAGCTTGCAATAACTTCTCAGCGCGATTGAGGCACGTCATGTGCCAACCAAACAAAAAGTCCAGGTACCTAAGATGGGCAGAGAAAGTTCATGAATACAGTAAATTATGAAATACAACGAGCCCATTGAGTTATTTTTCAATCTATTAATTGCCATTTGGAATCAATAATACATGTAAGAACCAATTTCTGGAAGTTAAACAACTTTTTCGAGGATTTGTATGACAAAAAAGCAGCTAGGACGACTTTTTAATACTTAAATCCTTGTCGTTCCTCAACGCTCGGAAAGGGAATAGGGGATTTCTCAGTTTTTGCTGGGACAGTTTTCCCGAGCGAAGCTCAAGGAAAACTCCAAGCTTCGGGGAGCATGTCCAAGGACAAATAATATATTCGAGCACATTTCAAGCCACATGGAGGTTGCTGTGTTTATTATCCTGCAAATATCATCCGCAACAAGCGGGTCTCATCACTCGGAATTCCCAAGTTTTAGTTAGGGCATATTCAGTCACATGACGTATTTTCAGTTCACATGCATCATGTGCAAGCAAAAATATTTGATGGATTATAAGACAAAGGTTTGATGGATTATAAAACAAAGGTGACTGAGGTAGCTTACCAAAACACGTAGTGATACTCATGTGGACTATACAGCTCTAGTTCAAATCCAGACAACAGATATTGAATCATGATGTTCAGTGTGTGGTATAACACCCACGAACCGAAACACGCAAAGTGTTGACGCTGCAAGACCAAGGAACAAAATCGATTATCTTCCACACAAGACAAAATGGGAGCTTGTGCCTCTACTATTGTTTAAGCTTAATTAAGACACAGAGTATTGAAGTAAAGAGGACAAAACGCTCTCGATACAACTATATTTCAAACATTATAATTGAGAGATGTCACCAAAATTGCTTATAATTAAACACGATATATTCTCAAACTCACTAATGATTCCACAAGTTAAAACAAAGAAAATCACAACCGTGAAGGAGGTTTGGATACCGATCTAAAGGCCCGATTACACAGGCGATTCTCGTCGCTGCAACTCGATGCAATTTTTGTCGCGCTATAGTTGCAACTTCAAAATCGCACGTGTAAACCAGGTGCGATTTTCAGTGCGATTTGTCGCCGTGATATCGCAGGGGTTTCGAACATGCTTGAACTTTTTCAACTTTAGCGCGACAAAAATCGCCTGTGTAAACGGGCCTTAAATTAGCATAGATTTTGATCATTTTATTTCTCCGTTTACTCCTTAGTTTTTGTTTCGACTGAGAAAATATATCAAACACTCGAGACAGTGTTTCATCGGCTATTCAAACACCTCGAATTTGGCCAAAAATACTCTTCTGCGCGTCATATTTTCACCTCTCTCCTCCGTTTTTGGATATCCCGATGAAATACTGTCTCTCGTGTTTGATATATTACTTAACTGAAAATCACTTCCCAGCCAAGGAATATGCAACCAGAGGAGCGAGTTAAAAGTCAGGTTAAATATCCCATCACATGCATTATAAACATTAGTTAAA
>JAHPZR010054157.1:0-15375 GCA_019787425.1 Platygyra sinensis | reverse complement strand
TGGAAGTGACCTTGTTAAGTTGTTTTAATGCTAACTAGGTACATTTGCATGACAAAAGTAGAGAGGTCTGTATCAAAGCCAGGTCACCTCCAGCCTCGCTACCATTCAAAGGCCAGGTCAAGCTGACAACTGTGAAATGGTCTTGATAGGCCCTTTGCACGACCCGGTCATATGGTACAAAATTTAATATACTGGTGAGCAAATGCGCAGTGGGACTTCCAAACAATGCACCTGCCTTTGTTTTGGAAGTCCCACTGCGCAATTTGCTCACCAGTATCGTGACCAGGTCGTGCAAAGGGCCTATCCTTCAACTTTGAATTAGTTAGTTCATCAGTAGACTCGGTGCACTCTTTATCTTTAACCTTTTAGTTTTTACCTCCTGAGCTGTTAAAGCGTACCTTAGAATCCCGTTTGTGACCTCCGACGGCAAGCTTGGTGACGATAAGATTTGTCTTTGTCACTTTGAGCAACAAAGCAACCTGCCGTAAATATACACACACGTGTTAGCAATATAGCGAGGGCATATTTTAAGAACGATTAATTAAATTGACAGGATTAAGTTTAACTGTAGTCCACGGAGTTAATCCTTTAACAAGGTCGTTTTATTTGTTAAAGATGTCCAATTTCCAACAGGAGCAGTTACACGACTTTACACAAGCTAGATTTTTATCAATTGGGCATGCAATGTCGGAAAGACAACACCAAAAATGAACATCAAGCAATACAAAGCGAAATATCAATTTCCTTTTACACTTGCTTCAGCTACTTTAATGGGATACTTTCATGTCACCCGTAGACTCCCGAAAGTAACGCCCCTGCCCACGAAAATAACGATTACCCAAAGGTAAATTAGCGGCCTTGTTAAGATAAGCACTCGACTACAATAAAAAAACGTATTAAATACGATATATTAGTAGAATTCTACTTGTACACTAATGCAAATGCTGTAATCTGATTGGCTGAGCCATTGCACACAATCAGCCATTAGTGTGCAGTGGCTGGAACTCGTCTACGAAATGGCGACGTTTTTTCGTTTTGCCAAGTTTTGGAGGAAAAGTTTGATGAAAATGGATAATTAAAATCCTGGGAAGACTAAACGAAGGACATTTACGGTTTCTTGACTTAAAAAAGTTGAAATTATTGAAAAAATAATGCGCGCGTGTGCACAACTTGATCAATTTTAATTGCCAACTCAATCCGGGCGATCTTTTTAAGGTCCAAAGTTTAATAATACGTCGACTAATAATTGGAAACCGTTATTTGAGTTAAACTTTAGTAAGAATTCTACTAAAACAATTAGATTATTCGCTCTCGATTTCTATGAGGTGATAGTTGATTCGGCCTTCGGCCTCATCAACTATCACCTCATAGAAATCTCGAGCTCATAATCTAATTGTTAAATAGTGTTACATTGCGATATAACGCGACCATTACCCTTGAATTACATTACCAACATATGACTGTGAAGTACCGTACAAACGTTTTTTTAAGTAACGGGGGCCGTTACTTTCGAAATTCTAAGATAGTTCTGGATAATTCTGCGTGTTTCGTGACAACGCTTAGCGGGTGTGTGAAGACTTTTTTACTATTACACAAAGTGTAGGAAAGGGCGAACTAAATGAAAACAGTTTTTGTTTTGGTGATTACTCACTTCGTTATGTACATTGTTAACCACTTCAAAGATCGCTTTTGCCTGCTGGAAGGAATTCGATGCCATCACAAACAGGTCCGTGCTCTGAAACATAGACACAGTAAAACTCTTGGTTTATTTATTATAGTAGACCAACCCGAGTTCTTCAGACCTACTGTTTGAAACCGCCAGTAGCCAATCCAAGCCCAGCAGTCCGCACCCATTATCTACTAGTGTTTCTTTCCAGGCCTTCACTTCAAAACTAAAAAACAAATGGGGAAACTGGCCAACAGTTAAATCCGCCGGCGGCCACAAGGGTCCCAATATAAGCTTAGTTTGGGATGGACCATTAGTTTTTTGAGGGGGAGGGGGGTAGTGGGCAATTTTCTCGGGCATGATAATTTTTTCTTCTTTAGGTTGTGCATGAGTTTTTTTCGTGGGCAATAGCTTGTGCAAGAATTAATTTTAAAGTCATCAAAGGAATTGGATAGCAAAAAGCCCTTGCTCGATTTTTTCCCATGGCTACCCTTGCACGATTTTTCTTTTCAGCAATTTTTGCTCTGCATGAAATTTTTTATAAGCTTCAGTGTCCATAATTCCAAAGAAAGTTCTCTCCCAGTAAGCCAGTGCGAGTCAATATTAGTTTTTGTTAACGCCCAAGTCGCTATTGGAGGGTAGGTGCCCAAGAAACCCGGGGGCTGCAACCGCAATCACAACCCCAAGGCACTAGAACACCCGACTGGCCTGCCCGACCCGCAACCAAGCCACGAGCCCCCCGCGCCAAGCCCCCCTCAGGCACCCGTCACACTCGAGCCAGATGGCTCAGTGGAGAGAAAATTATTTTTTAGGGGGGAGGGGGGAGAGGGAGGGAACACCGAGAACCGCTAAACTACCAAAACTACTAAACCCACAAACGCCACACTAACAGAGTAATGAACACGCTGCAAGCACATGGGATGACAACGCATGAACTAACCCAGAATACCGCTGGACAAAGTCAGCCCCGGGACTCCCACTGCCATATGACTGCTGCAAACGCTGTGGACTACAACAACGCTAAACAAACGCTAGTACACGGCCAGAACATTGGCCAACGCTTACAAAGAATGCCACTGACCAGACTACCTCCTGGCCACAACTCTGTACATTCACAGACTATATCACAAACGCTACATAACACATTAAACGCTAGCAGATGGCCAAAGCACTAACACCACCTGCAAACAAGATAAGCTCCTAGTCGTTAACTATGTTAAATTCCATTTAACTATATTATAACTGCAATGCTTAGTCCGTTAAGAATCAAACCAATAGAACTAAAGCCATTTTAAGACTGTAGGAATCTTAACAGTGGGGCAAAAGGGTTTTCTTCTCTAATCCTGCATTATTCAGAGCCACTGCAGTATTTCAGGTCTGACCTGTGACACGTTCATCTTGGACATGTTACTGTACTCCTTGTAGTGTTGGTAGTACATCGGCTGAGGTGTATCCACTGCTTGGAATGGCAGGAAACGGCGCTCAAATCGCAGCTGTAACAAGAAACGGTTCAAAGATCACTGTTAACTAGTGAGTTCCTACAGTCAAGCAGCACAACAGAGGCCTTAATTTCTTAAAAGGGTCGTAACGCATGTGTTGTAGTTCAATATTACACTTAGTATTTTACTTAATTCTGGTGCATGGTAATATATTATTACTATATGTGAAACAAAAGAAAATATCCAATTGTACAGAGGGTTAAATTTTACCTATTATATTTACCTATCCAAGTTATAGTTTCCAGTCATTCAGATCTGAGGACTGAAATTTAAATTACAGAGTTCCTTTCCGCAGCACTATTTTTGATGCGGAACACGGTTAAGATGTGCGTATCTTGTAGTATTGTACAAGCAGTTTCGCTTATTTTTCACGTGAGAAGTAAATAGCAAATACAGTAACAGTAACTTCATACCTGTTCGGAACCAAACTTATCCGCAGGTTTCCTTGTCTTATTCTGTAGTTCAAATCCTTCAATAGCCTGCACGAGAAAGTATTAAGAGAGAAGGCAGTGTTTTTATTCGTCTTACTATGTATTACGTGTTGGAGCCATGCCCAGTTTTACCGCCAGCTTTACTGAATCATTTACCTTACAAAATTACAAACCACTAGCTCGGTAACAGCCGCTAAATATATTAGGATTTGACGAGAGTTAGATAAGTACCGGAAAGAGGAAATATTGTTGTGTAATTACCCTGAGGTATCCCTGACATAAATGTCTCATTCCTTGATACAAGTGCCACATTCCTTGGTGCTCCTGGATGGCTTTTTCACTTGCTATCAAGAAACAAAGAAAAAAAGCAATGTTAAATTAAAATCTCCTTAGACCACCCAGGGTTGGAAGAAAAAGTGTTGTTTACGTCAAATCTTCTTGAAGCACCCGAACAACTTCCGATTGTTTTTGTCCAATCAGAAGACGACACGAGTATACCGAAAGCTGCACGTCATAAACTCGTCACCATGATCGAGTCACATGTTGCCTAAGAACTTTTCGGCATTTCGTCATCAGTAGTCCTCAGTCCTTCTCCCTATTCTCGATTCCCATATCTGCTTACTCTACTCTACCTTCCCATAGTCCCGGGGATAAAGCATTGTACCCACGGAACTGGAATGATAAATATACGATACTCACAGAGTCCAAATTAATTTGGAATAGTAGAAATATGCAGTATAAATTCTTCTTCGCCAACTACTGTCAGATACATTAAACAAGTTTTTAAACTGGAGAGAATCTGAAATAAAACGGCACGATGCACTTTCTCACCTTTCTTTTTCTTTTTGTTTTTCTTTCCACTTCGCCCACTTTTTTGCTCTGTAGGAGAAATCAGATTATGTTCAAAACAGGTGTTAACTCCGCATCAACTGCATATGAGTGCGTGAGTGCGTGAGTGAGTGAGTGAGTGAGTGAGTGAGTGAGTGCGCGAGCGAGCGAGAGAGCGTGCGTGCGTGCGTGCGTGCGTGCGTGCGTGCGTGAGTGAGTGAGTGAGTGAGTGAGTGAGTGAGTGAGTGAGTGAGTGAGTGAGTGAGTGAGTGAGTGAGTGAGTGAGTGAGTGAGTGAGTGAGTGAGTGAGTGAGTGAGTGAGTGAGTGAGTGAGTGAGTGAGTGAGTGAGTGAGTGAGTGAGTGAGTGAGTGAGTGAGTGAGTGAGTGAGTGAGTGAGTGAGTGAGTGAGTGAGTGAGTGAGTGAGTGAGTGAGTGAGTGAGTGAGTGAGTGAGTGAGTGAGTGAGTGAGTGAGTGAGTGAGTGACAGTAACAGTTAATCTTTATTGCGTCTTACTCTCCAAAGGTAGGTATCGGTTTTGTTACAATAAAGGTGATGATATCTAGTAGAATTACTAATTAACTATAACTAACTTACTAACAGTTGGTATAAAATTATTATATTGAATTATATTTTGAATTTAGGATTTCTTTTCTCTTCTGAAACATTAAATATGTGTATTTACCTACTATTTTTGAAGTGGTTACGTTTTCTAGGGTAAGTAAATACCGTATCTTATCCTCATCATTTAGTCTTTTGAAAACAACATCTAGTTTTGAAAGGAGAGAATGGAACTCATTTCTAATGTTATTATACCCTGGGCAATACATCAAGAAGTGCTGTTCGTCCTCTATATAGCCTCTATTGCAGACTAAACACGTTCTTCCTTCTACTGGGATTGGTGCACCTCTATTTTCGTATTTCCCAGTTGTATTCGCAAGCTATGAACCCCCAGACGCAATTTTGTCATACTTATTCTATGTGCTGGGTTTCTGATAGTTCTGAGATAGTCTTCCAATTGGTAGTCGAATTTGACTTCTTTATGTGTAAACTTCTCTCTGGAGCCTTCGGAAGTGTTGTTGCGAGCCTTCAGCCAATTTCGAATGTAGTCTTTTTTAAGCTGTTTCTTTATGGAGGAACGAGCATTCTTGATGTGTTGTTGGCTTGATGTATTGCTGACATCGGAGTGAGCGAGCGAGCGAGCGAGCGAGCGAGTGAGTGAGAAAGAGAACCTTTATTTAACTCGGAATTCCATCAACATACAAATTGGTTTTCATGAAAGCCGAGTATGGTTTAAAAATGCAAACAGAATAGCATACACTAAAGATATTAAAAGTGGGACAATGTTATCAATAAGATAGTGAACAGTCAGACAGTCAGATGGTAGACAGACAGACAGTTACCTAAAGCAGTTTCTTGAGCTTGCAATAACTTCTCAGCGCGATTGAGGCACGTCATGTGCCAACCAAACAAAAAGTCCAGGTACCTAAGATGGGCAGAGAAAGTTCATGAATACAGTAAATTATGAAATACAACGAGCCCATTGAGTTATTTTTCAATCTATTAATTGCCATTTGGAATCAATAATACATGTAAGAACCAATTTCTGGAAGTTAAACAACTTTTTCGAGGATTTGTATGACAAAAAAGCAGCTAGGACGACTTTTTAATACTTAAATCCTTGTCGTTCCTCAACGCTCGGAAAGGGAATAGGGGATTTCTCAGTTTTTGCTGGGACAGTTTTCCCGAGCGAAGCTCAAGGAAAACTCCAAGCTTCGGGGAGCATGTCCAAGGACAAATAATATATTCGAGCACATTTCAAGCCACATGGAGGTTGCTGTGTTTATTATCCTGCAAATATCATCCGCAACAAGCGGGTCTCATCACTCGGAATTCCCAAGTTTTAGTTAGGGCATATTCAGTCACATGACGTATTTTCAGTTCACATGCATCATGTGCAAGCAAAAATATTTGATGGATTATAAGACAAAGGTTTGATGGATTATAAAACAAAGGTGACTGAGGTAGCTTACCAAAACACGTAGTGATACTCATGTGGACTATACAGCTCTAGTTCAAATCCAGACAACAGATATTGAATCATGATGTTCAGTGTGTGGTATAACACCCACGAACCGAAACACGCAAAGTGTTGACGCTGCAAGACCAAGGAACAAAATCGATTATCTTCCACACAAGACAAAATGGGAGCTTGTGCCTCTACTATTGTTTAAGCTTAATTAAGACACAGAGTATTGAAGTAAAGAGGACAAAACGCTCTCGATACAACTATATTTCAAACATTATAATTGAGAGATGTCACCAAAATTGCTTATAATTAAACACGATATATTCTCAAACTCACTAATGATTCCACAAGTTAAAACAAAGAAAATCACAACCGTGAAGGAGGTTTGGATACCGATCTAAAGGCCCGATTACACAGGCGATTCTCGTCGCTGCAACTCGATGCAATTTTTGTCGCGCTATAGTTGCAACTTCAAAATCGCACGTGTAAACCAGGTGCGATTTTCAGTGCGATTTGTCGCCGTGATATCGCAGGGGTTTCGAACATGCTTGAACTTTTTCAACTTTAGCGCGACAAAAATCGCCTGTGTAAACGGGCCTTAAATTAGCATAGATTTTGATCATTTTATTTCTCCGTTTACTCCTTAGTTTTTGTTTCGACTGAGAAAATATATCAAACACTCGAGACAGTGTTTCATCGGCTATTCAAACACCTCGAATTTGGCCAAAAATACTCTTCTGCGCGTCATATTTTCACCTCTCTCCTCCGTTTTTGGATATCCCGATGAAATACTGTCTCTCGTGTTTGATATATTACTTAACTGAAAATCACTTCCCAGCCAAGGAATATGCAACCAGAGGAGCGAGTTAAAAGTCAGGTTAAATATCCCATCACATGCATTATAAACATTAGTTAAAGTAAATATTCTCTTCTTACCTGAGGTTCAACCTTGATTAGTAGAGTATGAAGCTGTGCATCAATTTTGTCAGCCTAATATGGGGCAAACATTTAAAAAGCAGTTTTGCAGACATTCAAAAGCTACTCTTTAATCTTGTTTCAGCCTGATTTGCCTCGACTGTGTTCTTGAGTGAAACATTTTACCTTTGCTGAACCATTGCTGTGGGAATTGTTCTGGGCATCTGAAATAATCCAAGCAATGGGAGGGGAGGGTAACCTTCAAAGCGCTAGCACTCATCCAGTTAGCATGCTTGCAACACATATAACCTTTTTAAAAAGCTCTACAGAGCAATTTGGTCACATCTTATTGGTTTCCTTTTGAATTTCCTTGAGGTCTTTAGCCTTGAGCACATTTTCTAACTAAAGAGGTGAATCATTTGAATTATTAAAAACTGGATCATTGGATAATGCAATTCGAGAGTTTTCATTGGCTTAGCCATCATGGTATATGAGCCATTATACCATGATCTACAAAAATGGCGAGCGTATGCGTGATTTTTTGGGCCTTTTTTTTTTATTGTAGTCTAGTTTTCTATATTTTGGGGGCGTTTTTAATAAAACAATTATTACATTCGCGCTTGTTGGATATGAGATGATTACAGCCAAGTCAGCGCTAAGCGCCTCGTTGGCTATCTATCATCTCATATCCAACGCGCGATCATGGAATAATTGTTTAGTATATACAGATTGAAGTGAAGTCTCTTACTTCGTCTTGCAAAGCAGCAAACTCCTCCAAGATATGAGCTAACTTGTCTCTCTGTCGAGCACGATTGTGACCAAGAGCATGGATAATGGACTTCACTGGCTGAAAAACAACTACGCCAATTAACCTTTACATGCCCTATTTCGAAAACCACAAAAACTAAGATATTTCTTCCAGTGACGCATCCTCTAAGACTGAAATTCAAGAATGTGCAGAAAAACGTGAAAGGTGTAAAGTTGTCACAGGGCAAATTAAAATAATGATTTCTTACATCTGTCTGTGGAGAAAGCCGTATAGGAGGGTCTAAATTGACAGCTAAGAATTGGTCAAAATTGTAACTGTTGGTTGAAAAGCTTTTGCTAACTGACAGCTGAAATCTGAGATCGGCATTCTTTACTTGCTGATAACTGAGAAATGGGTTTAAATTTTGTAGCTCTGGGAAATCAACAAAAATGTAGCTGATAACTTAGACTACAGCACTCCTATCCAGACCCTGTGATTGGCTTCAACAGATTTCCTACGGAGTTTGCCAGGATGATTCTGGTACTGTGGTCATTTGCTCTCTGAGGTCTGTTTTTATCTTCACACTTACCCGAGCAGCTCCTCTAATAAAGCTTTCTGCAAGGTCATTTGCTTTGGGATTACTACTGAGGGAGGACCTGTAACAATCAAGAACAAATATCAGTCGATTATTAAAACAGAACCTTAAAATCTTGCATCTTACTTTTTCTTAGTATTCAAGCTATCAAGTAAAAGAGTGAAAGGAAGATCTACGAAATGAATTTCTTTTCACAGCTAAATTACAGTTCTCATCAAATTTTCAACACTTTTATGAGTTCCTAACAAAAGCTAGTACATAATGCTACCATACCACAATGAGATTTTGATAAAAGCTATCACACGTGAAAAACGTTTTAGACATTAATTTTACAAAGGCCAGATCAGAAGCAAACTAAATTAAGCGCCTTACTTTTCTGCAATTGATGGAGGACTGTTAAATGCTCTGATAGCATCTCTTATTGTCTCAGCTTTTCCCAAGAGATTATTGTTCTGCCACACAAGTAGCTGTACAAGGAAAAACACAGAACTTAATACAAATATGCAAACCACTTAAACCACACATAAGACATTAGCAATAATTACACTGAGCCTCTTACTTTGTTAGCCTTGTCTATCTTTTTTTGTTGTGGTTGTTGCAAAATTGTGAATAGCCAATCATCATGAAAGAAAAAACTAAAAGAACTGATTAACACCACATCCCAAAGCATATCCTGTACATAAGTTGTGACTTAAAATATCAAAATACCTGCAAATAGGATCGTGTTAAAACACAAGGACGCTTTTTACTGAACTCAGAAATAAAGTCCTGCAAAAAGAATGCAATATTAATACTTTTTTTAGTTGTAAAGACAAAACTTTGTCCCACTGTATTAAAGCTATATCTAATCACACTCTCTTTGTACAACTTGGTGGCTTATCAGGTTACTCTTGTAATGCAGGGGTATGAAAAGAAGACTCATTTTTTGTAAGATCTTTTTGTGTGTACAAGCACTACATTGAGGAACCGATCGCTATCATTTAATGTTCAAAAGTTTCTGTTATCCACATGGGTAAGTAAGTAAGTAAAAACTTTATTTAGGTGTCAAAAACCTTGTAGCCTGGGTGATACCCATACTAATTAGGGGACACAACAAAAAAAGAATGCTAACAGTAATAAAAGTAACAAATATGTGGTGTTAAAAATGATCGCTTATTAAAATCTCTAACTAATTATATATATATAAAGATCATGTGGAGCAGAGAATGCAGCCCTTGCAGCCGGTGTCTATTAAGTTAGTTAAATCAATGTTGCAAATACGATTTATGAATGCTTTCAATGTCTTAGCTGATCTGTCAGCCGTAGCCAGTTTTCCCCATAGTTTGGGCCCTAAGTAACGCAAAGAGTGCCTCCCATAGGTAACGGTATTATATCTAGGGGTAGAGAAGTCAGACTGTCTCAGGTTGTATGCGGAAGTTTGATCAATAAAGATGCTACAAATACTATTTGGACATAGCCTATGTTTAACTTTATACATGAGAATACAGATATCCTGTAAACGCCTGTTCGCTAGAGTTGACAACTTAGCTCTCTCCAGTAGCTGAGAATAATTAGCGTGTTTGTCCCTATAAACTGCCCTTAAGCCCCTTTCCTGTAATCGTTCAAGTTTACGTGCGTCACTAGCTCTGCAGAAATGCCACGCTAGGTGGCAATAAGTGAGGTATGGTAGAACAGATGACTTATATAATTGGAGTTTAGCCTTTGTGGGGATTAAATTCCTTAGTCGCATAAGTACGCCGATTCTCTGGCTTGCCATTTTGCAGGCTGAGCTGACGTGTTCCGAGTTGGGTTACAATACTACAGCATATGCTATGTACAGTTAGTGTTTCTAGTGTTTTATTTGAATTTTTAGAACATTCCAAACCAGTTTAAATCTCATTCCCAAGGTAGCAACATACATCATGGGCATTCCAACATAGAGGAAAGATACATTACACTCCTACTATGTCATTTTGTTGTGAGATTCACCAGTATAAAGTGCTTTTTTCATCCCTGTTTGGCTGAAAGCAGTATTACAAATATGTTTTCACACTATGTGCAAACACTCCTTGGGCACATGATCTCCCAAAGAAATGACATCCAGGGCAATTAAGACAAATCGCTTGTCAAGACAAAAGAATATTAGCCTAGACGGCTACACAGGGAGGTTTAGTGTATTTCTTCAAAATCGGCACCCTCAAGATTTTAAACTGGCAATAATTGTTCTGCAACCAAATACAGTAATTAAGAAGAAATTGAAAGGTTTTCATACAATGATAATATGAAGAGATCCATAATTTACTACATCACAGATGTGGAGAAATCGTTTGACCATTACTTCTGTATAATCAATGGCCTGAAAACGAAAAAAAAAATCCATCAGTTGAAAACACTGCGTCAATGATTGTACATGGAACTAGGTATGTCAGTAATATCTCTCTTTACAATGTACATGTGCATAAACCACTTTCTGCAAGAAAAATGACTATTAGTGAAACTTGAACAGCCCAAAACATCTATGAAAAAGGTTAGTTTGAGTTTATGGCAAGTTCTGTTTTCATTTATTATCATTATTGTCTCTCAGTTTTCGACAAAAATGCATTTACTTATAGCTAGTGTGAGAAGCTCACCAAAAATATGCTCAGCAGCAAGTCAAAGTGCCCATATTGTCAAATTTTTTATTTTCCCATCTGATATATTTCATGCAATGAACTTTGGCGAAAAAAAATTTCGATTTGGATAAAAAGTGATTTTTCTATGAAGTTTTAAAAACCTGAAAATCCTATTTTATTGCGGTCTACCCATGCCGCTGATCACATCATCGACGTGCTCAGATTTGCGACGTAGATTAAGGAACACATGACTTCAGGCTTGACTTATCTCGCTTGTTTTACCTCTGTAAATTTAGCTTTGCAGTCTATCTAAAATGCTTCTTTCTAGCATTTGGTATAAACTACGAAGTTAAATTTACAGAGGTAAAACAAGCCAAATAAGTCAGCCTGAAATCACGTGTTCCTTAATCGATGTCACAACTCTTTCCAATCCAGGGGAAGACTGGTGCGAATGGTGGACCAAAATGGCGGCAAATTTGAACGTTTTAAAACTTCTAAAAAAGATTGCATTTTATCCAAATCACATTTTTCTTTCGCAGAAGTTCATTGGGTGATATATAGAATCAGATAAGAAAATAAAAATTTTGATGATATGGGCACTTTAAATAACTAACAGTAACTGACTTATTTGAATGAATTCCTTGGCCCCAAGGGTAGGGGCAAAATAGCCTTTATTTGTCAATAATTACATGCACATGCTTGCATACCTGGGGGCGGCCAAAGATAGCAGTGTAGCGTGGGAAGGATGGTGGTAAAAGCCTCTGATTGACAAGTGGTTCAAAGCCCATTATACTACCTACAATGGCATCCAAACCAACTAAGTATTGCTAGTATTTTATGGTACTGTAATTCAACATGGACTTGAATTAGCAACACAAACTTAAGGGAGTATAGGGAGAAGTGATAAACTAATGACTTGTTTGTTTTGATCCTAGTGGTTGTTATGTGTAGCTAGCAAACTTAAGTTTGTATTACGTACATTTTTGTAATATAGTTCTTTTCAGTTTTTTGGACGTGTCAGTGACCAACTTAAAAGTTCAAGTCACTAAGCACATCTTAATAATATTATTTGGTCTTAGATGTACATTTTTTCTTTTTTTTCCATTTATATATTCTCCTTCTTGATATTGTAACTTCATCAGTATAAGATTTGTAAAAAAAAAAAGCAAATAAAATCTGAATCTGAATCTAACATCTGTGGCATGAAGTACATGACTAGCTATCAAAGGCATTGCTGCTTTCCACACAGGATAAAGAAAGAAGCATCTTGGGGATATGTATGTTCTCAGAAAAAATGATAAGGATAATTCTGATTTGGCAAATACAAGAATTGTAGCATCGTAAATATCAGCAAGTTGCACATAATTTGGAAATTGTTGATCCAAGTTGATCCAAGTTAATCCAGAAACTGTTCAGGGATAGTGCCACTGCAAATTCCTGTGTGTTCTGGTTATTTTTTTTTACTCGGGCTTTCCAAAGGAAACGCCCGAGTTCAAATTTCGGCTTCGTTTTTTTTTCCTTCAGCCACAGTTTGCAATTCTTTAATTATTACGCATGCGCAAAGATTTTACTGATGAGCACATGGCATGGTGTAATGGCAGACGGAGAAGAGTTTATGCGGTGGAAGATTAGCACAAATACTGTGTACAGATACAAAACGGATACAAAAATGTGCACCCAGAGCGTTCCGCGGTAGACCGAGGACACTAAAAAGAATGAGAATAGTTTACTTTAACTAATGTTTATAATGCATGTGATGGGATATTTAAACCCTGACTTTTAACTCGCTCCTCTGGTTGCATATTCCTTGGCTGGGAAGTGATTTTCAGTTAAGTAATATATCAAACACGAGAGACAGTATTTCATCGGGATATCCAAAAACGGAGGAGAGAGGTGAAAATATGACGCGCAGAAGAGTATTTTTGGCCAAATTCGAGGTGTTTGAATAGCCGATGAAACACTGTCTCGAGTGTTTGATATATTTTCTCAGTCGAAACAAAAACTAAGGAGTAAACGGAGAAATAAAATGATCAAAATCTATGCTAATTTAAGGCCCGTTTACACAGGCGATTTTTGTCGCGCTAAAGTTGAAAAAGTTCAAGCATGTTCGAAACCCCTGCGATATCACGGCGACAAATCGCACTGAAAATCGCACCTGGTTTACACGTGCGATTTTGAAGTTGCAACTATAGCGCGACAAAAATTGCATCGAGTTGCAGCGACGAGAATCGCCTGTGTAATCGGGCCTTTAGATCGGTATCCAAACCTCCTTCACGGTTGTGATTTTCTTTGTTTTAACTTGTGGAATCATTAGTGAGTTTGAGAATATATCGTGTTTAATTATAAGCAATTTTGGTGACATCTCTCAATTATAATGTTTGAAATATAGTTGTATCGAGAGCGTTTTGTCCTCTTTACTTCAATACTCTGTGTCTTAATTAAGCTTAAACAATAGTAGAGGCACAAGCTCCCATTTTGTCTTGTGTGGAAGATAATCGATTTTGTTCCTTGGTCTTGCAGCGTCAACACTTTGCGTGTTTCGGTTCGTGGGTGTTATACCACACACTGAACATCATGATTCAATATCTGTTGTCTGGATTTGAACTAGAGCTGTATAGTCCACATGAGTATCACTACGTGTTTTGGTAAGCTACCTCAGTCACCTTTGTTTTATAATCCATCAAACCTTTGTCTTATAATCCATCAAATATTTTTGCTTGCACATGATGCATGTGAACTGAAAATACGTCATGTGACTGAATATGCCCTAACTAAAACTTGGGAATTCCGAGTGATGAGACCCGCTTGTTGCGGATGATATTTGCAGGATAATAAACACAGCAACCTCCATGTGGCTTGAAATGTGCTCGAATATATTATTTGTCCTTGGACATGCTCCCCGAAGCTTGGAGTTTTCCTTGAGCTTCGCTCGGGAAAACTGTCCCAGCAAAAACTGAGAAATCCCCTATTCCCTTTCCGAGCGTTGAGGAACGACAAGGATTTAAGTATTAAAAAGTCGTCCTAGCTGCTTTTTTGTCATACAAATCCTCGAAAAAGTTGTTTAACTTCCAGAAATTGGTTCTTACATGTATTATTGATTCCAAATGGCAATTAATAGATTGAAAAATAACTCAATGGGCTCGTTGTATTTCATAATTTACTGTATTCATGAACTTTCTCTGCCCATCTTAGGTACCTGGACTTTTTGTTTGGTTGGCACATGACGTGCCTCAATCGCGCTGAGAAGTTATTGCAAGCTCAAGAAACTGCTTTAGGTAACTGTCTGTCTGTCTACCATCTGACTGTCTGACTGTTCACTATCTTATTGATAACATTGTCCCACTTTTAATATCTTTAGTGTATGCTATTCTGTTTGCATTTTTAAACCATACTCGGCTTTCATGAAAACCAATTTGTATGTTGATGGAATTCCGAGTTAAATAAAGGTTCTCTTTCTCACTCACTCGCTCGCTCGCTCGCTCGCTCGCTCACTCCGATGTCAGCAATACATCAAGCCAACAACACATCAAGAATGCTCGTTCCTCCATAAAGAAACAGCTTAAAAAAGACTACATTCGAAATTGGCTGAAGGCTCGCAACAACACTTCCGAAGGCTCCAGAGAGAAGTTTACACATAAAGAAGTCAAATTCGACTACCAATTGGAAGACTATCTCAGAACTATCAGAAACCCAGCACATAGAATAAGTATGACAAAATTGCGTCTGGGGGTTCATAGCTTGCGAATACAACTGGGAAATACGAAAAATAGAGGTGCACCAATCCCAGTAGAAGGAAGAACGTGTTTAGTCTGCAATAGAGGCTATATAGAGGACGAACAGCACTTCTTGATGTATTGCCCAGGGTATAATAACATTAGAAATGAGTTCCATTCTCTCCTTTCAAAACTAGATGTTGTTTTCAAAAGACTAAATGATGAGGATAAGATACGGTATTTACTTACCCTAGAAAACGTAACCACTTCAAAAATAGTAGGTAAATACACATATTTAATGTTTCAGAAGAGAAAAGAAATCCTAAATTCAAAATATAATTCAATATAATAATTTTATACC
>JAHPZR010054156.1:0-12017 GCA_019787425.1 Platygyra sinensis | reverse complement strand
TAGCCTGCGAACAGGCTCCCGGTTCGGTTGGGTTTTGGGCGAGATAGACGAGTGTAGTCTAGGGCGAGCGGGACGAGCCGAGAGCGGTCTGGTGAGTAGGGAGTGCACAGGGGAGCCTGTAGACATTCCATTGATGCCGCCGTTCCATGATACCAGCTCCTGGTATCAAGATCTGATTGGCTGAATCGATGACTGTTGACAGCTCCGAGATAAATAATTGACAGATCTTGACAACTGCTTGTAAATTAGCATAATTCTTGCCGAGACCGTCAACAACGGCTTCCGCGGGCAACGCACAGTTCACTGACGACGAATTTGAAGCAGCTTTGAGCAATTCTTTGCAACATTTTCGTCATATCTGGTTTGAAACGTGAGCAGAAGCTATGCCTGGAAACTGTGGCGTAGAAGCGCGATGTTCTCGGAATTTTACCGACTGGTTTCGGGAAGAGCCTAATTTTTCAATTGCTGCCGCATCTATGATGGTAAATAAAATAGACACACGACTCCTACGGTTCGTGCCATTTGTAGATTTGCCGTTATTGTGTTATAATGTTATCTGCGTGCTGCTTTGTTGAGTTTATTGAGACCTCTATAATTTGCCATGTGTTAGTGTATTGTTTTGGCTCATTTCTATTGCAAGATTTGTTTTTAAGTCTCCAAGTATTTGCTTCTAAGGGTCAAAATATGACATTTACAGTGAACGTGTTGCTTACTCGCATTCTATATTGTGACGCCGGGCCCGGCTATGATTAGAACTGGTTGCAAGTACAGTAGGTAGATTCTTACCACGGGTGTCATATTTGCCCTCTTACGTTTTCCTTCGGAGACGCCGTAGGTTTACTTCGAGAAAGCTATAGGCTAGTCTAGAGAAATTCTAATGTTTCTTGCAGGTATCTGATCGAGCTTATGTTCCTGGAGCTCGATGTATAGGTTTATTTCTCCTTTCATTGTTCTAGCACCACATGATTTAAATTTAACTCATTACGCGCAAGTCTGTCGACTGTGTTGCGTTTTGTATATGCCGTTGTTCGGCTTAGTTCTGATTGTAGACCTCTTAAAATTCGCCGCCTAGTACGATCTAACGGCTCTAGTTTTCTCCTCTTCTCGTAGGAGTCGTGTTTGGCCTGTCTACTTTATTTACCATCATTACGGTAGATTGTTATAAAAAGCCGATTCATCAGCGCTGGGAAACCCATCAATTTTGACAGGTTTAATTACCTCCTTGACAGATATGTAACAGGCTAATCACCAAGGGGCGGAAAGGTACATTGAAAACAATGTCTACAGGTTCCCCCGCGTCCCACTCGCTTCGCTCGCGGAGTCACAACGCTCCGACTTCCACTCGCTCGCCGAATTTTTTTTCCGACCTAGCTGGGAGCCTGTTCGCACGCTACCATCAAACACGAAGTGGCTTTTCTTCGTTGCAAACAAAAGCAAGTCTTTGAGTACATGTCGGGGTAAGGAAGGAGGGTCCGGCAGAGCGTATAACTTAGCAAGACAAATTTCAATAGTCTCGTCGAGTGGAACGTTCGTGAATAAGGAACAAACGTCGTAAGAACACATTATTTCATTATTGTGCTGATGAGCCTTCACTCAATCAACAAAAGTGAAGGAGTCCTTGATTGTGAATTGGTTCGTGGTGATCTGTTTAAGGACGTTGACAAGAAAAGAGGCAAGATTATAGTTGTACGTGATTACTGGGGAGAGAATTGGACGAAAGGGGCAACCGATTTTGTGGACTTTAGGAAGACCATAAAGAACACCTGCAGATAATAATTATGAACCAGAAAATAACTATGATGTATGCGTAAAACTTTTTTCAAGCGATGTATAAGCACGGACCATGAAATACAAGCTAAATAGAGATTGGTGATGATGCTAATGCGGCCATAACCAAATAAGTACATTTAATCGCTACTGTTAAACATCTATTATCATACAATCTAAATTTATTACACGTTATGATAAAAAGATAAAACAATAATCATATGTACAATCAAGCTGATGCTAGCAATACCTGCGCAACTGACACCTTAAAGGGGCTTTTTGATGTTTTCTTTTTAATTGGGTCCCTTATCCGATTATTCATTTAAATTGTTTTTCTTAATTATTTTGCACGACAAGAAACCTTTTCAATCCTTTTAGATTGTTTCGTTAGGGGTGGACCATTTGATTTTTGATGGGGGGGGGTTGTGCAAATCCCCAAAAAAATATCGAGCATGTGCTTCTGGTAAAAAAAAATATCATGCAGAATTCTTACGAAGGAAAAAAAATATCGGGCAGCCTTAACCAGGGCGTGGAAAAGGATTTTTGCGTGATACATGATGGCCCCAAAAGTAGGTGTGAATCCCAAGATACGGGGCTGGGCATCACATTTTTTGATGTATGATTTGGTATTTTGAAAGCACATGGCACGTGATCTACCAATTACATTTCCTATTAAAGCGAATCCTCTGATCTAGAAGGATATTATGATTCAAAGATATTCATGCATTCAGATTCCCACCGTAACAGTTGTCACGTGCAGGTATTTTTTGTAAGAAAATAAGATTTACTTCATAGCATAGAGAAGGAAATGGAACAAACAACAGTAAAAGCAGGCCACATTGAATTGGTGCAGGGTTCAAGATGTACAGACATGTGAAACTGATGCTCTGAACATGTGTACGAGTACAAAAGACAATTAAATATATCAAAAAGCTTTTAATTTTTTTTCCTCTGTGTAATCCGTGTTTTTGTAGAGTTCTATAACACATACTTTTGTGTTCATTGCCTATGTCCAAGCCAAGAAAATAATAGTAAACAGTCTGTAGCACATAAATTAAAACGTGATTGTTTTATTTATTTAGGCATTGAAATATTGTAATAACATTGTAATTTTATAGATCATATACCTATATAAAAGACGATTCAAAGGGGTCAACTAACAATCTTTGTTTTTTTTCACCCATTGACAACAGTAGTAACAAAAATGTTTCTTTAAGAATGTCTTTAATAAAGCCAAAGCTGACAGAAACTGTCTACATTTATCCATCAATAAGAATTGAGCCTTAAAAATAATAACATAGTTTAAAATTTTCTTAAATAAACAAGGTCGTCTTCAACATCTTGTACATCTGCATATGTAGCCAAAATTTAAATTTAATGTGTGAAGCTTTCATAGCTATTTGCAATATTCTCGTCTCCAGAGTGTGCAATCCTTTTCGTGACATAAAGCAAAGACAGGCTGCACGGACTCCCTATGTGGTTTTTGTGGTTGCGTCGCATAATCGAAGCCTTCAAACTGTAGTTTTGCTCTTACAAGCATGTCTTTTAGGTTGTCTGGCGCTTTCACGCACATTGTTGCTGCAACAGTTGCAGTGGCTACAACAGGACCGGCGGTTTCGACTCTTCACGAGTCTCTTCAGCTGTTGTTTGAAGACAGACAGTGTTGGAAGTTTCTTAAGGGAAACAGTAGAGATGTTTTCTCAATTCCGTTCCCGTTGAAAAGACGGTTTGGTGACCTTTTTATATTCTAGATCGAGTTTACTTTGCTCCTATTGGCCCTTTATAAAAGTTACGTAAGCCAATCGGGAGTCAGTAATTTCGATCCAAAAGGTCGTGAAGTTGAGCTTGTGTTTGTGAGAAGGCGTTTATAACTGCATATTTCGCCTAAACGGCTACAATAACGCATACAAATGCTTTGGACGGCAATCCGCTCATGTGTTGGAATTCCCTTAGTAAGGGAAAAAGTTAAAATCCTTGTATGAGCTTTTAAATGTGCTCTAAACATTTGTGTACCGTGTGCATAAATCTGATTATGCACGCTAGAGTGGTTCCACGAGGGACGGGGCCTGTCTGGAAGTTAACTTCAAAATTTGTGTATTAAATTTCCGTTGAAAAAAATATCGTGCAAGGACATGGAGATTTAAAAAAAAATCCTGCAGGGCTGGAAGAGTAAAAATAAATATCTAGCAGCCTAAAAATCCTGCAACCCCCCCATCAAAAATCAAATGGTCCACCCCTTAGAGGAAATTAACACATGAAAGAGGCGTGGTTTCTTGTGGAGAACACCCCGGGTGTAGCTCATGCTTTACTGGCCGATGTAAACAACTTACGCAGTAAGATGAAATTATAACAACCCCAAAAAGGTTCAATGATGGAAAAGATAACTGACCTAACTGCTGAAAAAGTCACAATTGATAATCCTAAAAGAGACAACAAAGAACATCCCCACCCCTTTCACATAAGCAACCCTCCCCCCACCCCATCGAAAAAACTTTGCATCAATTTTAGACAACAAAGTTGCTTGACAGATGCCAGTCTTCTTAAGTGATCTGTCTGATTATTTTCGACAACAACATGAATCTGTTTGAAACCACGACAACAAAAAAGCGTACTTTTTCTGTCCTACATGTAATAACAGATAAGGACCTTGAAAGATAATTAATCTAGCATTGTCTTTTCTATTTTACACTGTCCTTGCAGAAGTTTCTGGTCTTTCGTGGTTCATTTCTTGTTTTCGTGTTTTTTTATGGATTATTTCATCGGCGAGGTCATTGCTTCCTATAACACCAAAAAAAGTAATGTGCAGATATCTAAAATATGCAATTATGTAACAGTAATTTCTGTCCATAGATGATGAATACACTTCAATTCATTGCAGACATAAGCATCCGATCATCTCTTCCTTTCCTGCCCAGGCAATGCTACGAGAAAACTTTACTGTTTACGCAGAAGTACCAAATTTATGGTCAAGAGATGACAAGAACAAGGAATCTCATCGCCACACCAGAAATGCAAATGAAAATATGTTGATACACTTCTATAGCTCCTTTATGTTCTGATAAGCTAGATTTTGTCCTTAGTAAAGAAGGAAATATAAAAGTTAAGAGTTTCAATTTCTCTTAAAGTCATATCGGTAACTAACTAACCAAATTTAAGAAATCCTTTCTTCGCTATTAGAAACATACCTTTATTCTTCAAATGAAAATGTCACGTCATCTCCAATCAGCATAAACGGTGCCCACCTGGAAACCTCGGTAAAGCCGTGATCTCTCATCCACTTCATGGCTGCGTGAAGAGATGCACTGGCACTTTCTCCACGAACAAGGTTCTCGTAAAACCGACTCATCAACTTCTTTGTCGCTCTGTCGTCTAGAGCCCACAGTGCCACCAACACTGAGCGTGCACCGGCTCCTAGAAACGCGCGAGCGATTCCAACAACGCCCTCGGCTCTAATTTGTCCACGGCCACTGTGGAAACAGCTTAGTACCACCAGTTTAGCTCGCACTTTGACTTTTGATATGTCGGACATTTTCAGAAGGTACTCGTCTTCTTGTGGAATACCGGTAGTAAATCCTAGTGGGACCGGATGTAGAGGGGCAAGAGCAATTTCTCCTCTTTCAGCATTACCATGTGCAGCAATATGTATCAGACTCACTGAATTCAGCTTCTCAAGTACCGCTTTCTTTGTGGCGTCCTGTCCTATCAAAGGGCAAACTCCCAGCCGTTGTGCGATCATCTCTGCTTCCTTTCTAGCAGCAGGCAGTGGTTTAAAGTTTAAACCGCTACTTCCCATGTAAAACACCACACCAACATCAGGATCACCCACTATCAGAGCTCCAGTCTGACAGTGATAGTCTGCAGGACTATCCTGGATGAGCTTCAGAGTCAACAAAGAAGGAACCACGCGGATTCTGAAACGTTCCGATAAATATTTCCCACTTTTATTGAGTAAAGCTGGAAACGGAACACGGTACAAATTGCGATCAGGAACTATGATGATTTCAGGTTCGTCAAGTAAGTCGGATACAGGATTGACGAGCAGTTCGTAGAGCAATGTTAGACTCGGTTCGGGATCATCCGTATTACCAGGGTTAAGCTGTCGCAAAATTACGCGGCTCACTTCCTGACAAGATTCAGGATTTGTTTCAATGTTATTGTCATTCAAGGATGGATCTTCGCAGACCTCCACGGGGAAATTACCAAAGTTTCCGAAGCTTTCAGCCATGATAGCAAAAAATTCATCCAAATCTTCAGCAATCTTAGTTAATCTTGTGTCAAGAGTATTTTTATCCACATTAAGTTTACGGAACTGGATGACTCCGCTTGTCTTAAGAATCCACAGAAACACTTTTTGACCAAAATAAGAAATGTACAGACAAGTACAGTTACTTTCTTTCTTCATGACATTTTCAACAGTCCATGATTGCGGGTAAGGTAATGCGCGATTTTCAACAGAGTACTGAATTGCCATCAAGTCTGCTAAGGCTCTAGCCCGTGCAAGCTCTGCAAAATTAAAAGCATCCTTAGGATATCCAGTTTCACAAAACAATTCACTGAGCTTCTGATAGGAAAAAACATGCTTGTCTGCAAAGAAGATTTTAAGATGATCGTTGTCTTGAAGGAAACCTTGCATTTTTTCGACTTTTTCAACACTTCGAAACAAAAGGGTAATAGCTTCCTGAAATTTGTTTTGTGATAACTTCGACAATGCAAGATCACAATAGCAAGAAAGCTCAATTTCAGTGTTTCCAATATTTTCAGCTATTGAGAGTGCCTTCTCAAGATATTCCTCGGCCGCGTCATGAATGCCACGAGAAGCTGAATTCAGTGAGTCTGATACATATTGCTGCACATGGTAATGCTGAAAGAGGAGAAATTGCTCTTGCCCCTCTACATCCGGTCCCACTAGGATTTACTACCGGTATTCCACAAGAAGACGAGTACCTTCTGAAAATGTCCGACATATCAAAAGTCAAAGTGCGAGCTAAACTGGTGGTACTAAGCTGTTTCCACAGTGGCCGTGGACAAATTAGAGCCGAGGGCGTTGTTGGAATCGCTCGCGCGTTTCTAGGAGCCGGTGCACGCTCAGTGTTGGTGGCACTGTGGGCTCTAGACGACAGAGCGACAAAGAAGTTGATGAGTCGGTTTTACGAGAACCTTGTTCGTGGAGAAAGTGCCAGTGCATCTCTTCACGCAGCCATGAAGTGGATGAGAGATCACGGCTTTACCGAGGTTTCCAGGTGGGCACCGTTTATGCTGATTGGAGATGACGTGACATTTTCATTTGAAGAATAAAGGTATGTTTCTAATAGCGAAGAAAGGATTTCTTAAATTTGGTTAGTTAGTTACCGATATGACTTTAAGAGAAATTGAAACTCTTAACTTTTATATTTCCTTCTTTACTAAGGACAAAATCTAGCTTATCAGAACATAAAGGAGCTATAGAAGTGTATCAACATATTTTCATTTGCATTTCTGGTGTGGCGATGAGATTCCTTGTTCTTGTCATCTCTTGACCATAAATTTGGTACTTCTGCGTAAACAGTAAAGTTTTCTCGTAGCATTGCCTGGGCAGGAAAGGAAGAGATGATCGGATGCTTATGTCTGCAATGAATTGAAGTGTATTCATCATCTATGGACAGAAATTACTGTTACATAATTGCATATTTTAGATATCTGCACATTACTTTTTTTGGTGTTATAGGAAGCAATGA
Organism: Platygyra sinensis; assembly: GCA_019787425.1. Taxonomy (NCBI): domain Eukaryota; kingdom Metazoa; phylum Cnidaria; class Anthozoa; order Scleractinia; family Merulinidae; genus Platygyra; species Platygyra sinensis. The sequence goes on along the minus strand of JAHPZR010054156.1, from coordinate 4,536 downwards.
CCTCGCCGATGAAATAATCCATAAAAAAACACGAAAACAAGAAATGAACCACGAAAGACCAGAAACTTCTGCAAGGACAGTGTAAAATAGAAAAGACAATGCTAGATTAATTATCTTTCAAGGTCCTTATCTGTTATTACATGTAGGACAGAAAAAGTACGCTTTTTTGTTGTCGTGGTTTCAAACAGATTCATGTTGTTGTCGAAAATAATCAGACAGATCACTTAAGAAGACTGGCATCTGTCAAGCAACTTTGTTGTCTAAAATTGATGCAAAGTTTTTTCGATGGGGTGGGGGGAGGGTTGCTTATGTGAAAGGGGTGGGGATGTTCTTTGTTGTCTCTTTTAGGATTATCAATTGTGACTTTTTCAGCAGTTAGGTCAGTTATCTTTTCCATCATTGAACCTTTTTGGGGTTGTTATAATTTCATCTTACTGCGTAAGTTGTTTACATCGGCCAGTAAAGCATGAGCTACACCCGGGGTGTTCTCCACAAGAAACCACGCCTCTTTCATGTGTTAATTTCCTCTAAGGGGTGGACCATTTGATTTTTGATGGGGGGGTTGCAGGATTTTTAGGCTGCTAGATATTTATTTTTACTCTTCCAGCCCTGCAGGATTTTTTTTTAAATCTCCATGTCCTTGCACGATATTTTTTTCAACGGAAATTTAATACACAAATTTTGAAGTTAACTTCCAGACAGGCCCCGTCCCTCGTGGAACCACTCTAGCGTGCATAATCAGATTTATGCACACGGTACACAAATGTTTAGAGCACATTTAAAAGCTCATACAAGGATTTTAACTTTTTCCCTTACTAAGGGAATTCCAACACATGAGCGGATTGCCGTCCAAAGCATTTGTATGCGTTATTGTAGCCGTTTAGGCGAAATATGCAGTTATAAACGCCTTCTCACAAACACAAGCTCAACTTCACGACCTTTTGGATCGAAATTACTGACTCCCGATTGGCTTACGTAACTTTTATAAAGGGCCAATAGGAGCAAAGTAAACTCGATCTAGAATATAAAAAGGTCACCAAACCGTCTTTTCAACGGGAACGGAATTGAGAAAACATCTCTACTGTTTCCCTTAAGAAACTTCCAACACTGTCTGTCTTCAAACAACAGCTGAAGAGACTCGTGAAGAGTCGAAACCGCCGGTCCTGTTGTAGCCACTGCAACTGTTGCAGCAACAATGTGCGTGAAAGCGCCAGACAACCTAAAAGACATGCTTGTAAGAGCAAAACTACAGTTTGAAGGCTTCGATTATGCGACGCAACCACAAAAACCACATAGGGAGTCCGTGCAGCCTGTCTTTGCTTTATGTCACGAAAAGGATTGCACACTCTGGAGACGAGAATATTGCAAATAGCTATGAAAGCTTCACACATTAAATTTAAATTTTGGCTACATATGCAGATGTACAAGATGTTGAAGACGACCTTGTTTATTTAAGAAAATTTTAAACTATGTTATTATTTTTAAGGCTCAATTCTTATTGATGGATAAATGTAGACAGTTTCTGTCAGCTTTGGCTTTATTAAAGACATTCTTAAAGAAACATTTTTGTTACTACTGTTGTCAATGGGTGAAAAAAAACAAAGATTGTTAGTTGACCCCTTTGAATCGTCTTTTATATAGGTATATGATCTATAAAATTACAATGTTATTACAATATTTCAATGCCTAAATAAATAAAACAATCACGTTTTAATTTATGTGCTACAGACTGTTTACTATTATTTTCTTGGCTTGGACATAGGCAATGAACACAAAAGTATGTGTTATAGAACTCTACAAAAACACGGATTACACAGAGGAAAAAAAATTAAAAGCTTTTTGATATATTTAATTGTCTTTTGTACTCGTACACATGTTCAGAGCATCAGTTTCACATGTCTGTACATCTTGAACCCTGCACCAATTCAATGTGGCCTGCTTTTACTGTTGTTTGTTCCATTTCCTTCTCTATGCTATGAAGTAAATCTTATTTTCTTACAAAAAATACCTGCACGTGACAACTGTTACGGTGGGAATCTGAATGCATGAATATCTTTGAATCATAATATCCTTCTAGATCAGAGGATTCGCTTTAATAGGAAATGTAATTGGTAGATCACGTGCCATGTGCTTTCAAAATACCAAATCATACATCAAAAAATGTGATGCCCAGCCCCGTATCTTGGGATTCACACCTACTTTTGGGGCCATCATGTATCACGCAAAAATCCTTTTCCACGCCCTGGTTAAGGCTGCCCGATATTTTTTTTCCTTCGTAAGAATTCTGCATGATATTTTTTTTTACCAGAAGCACATGCTCGATATTTTTTTGGGGATTTGAACAACCCCCCCCCATCAAAAATCAAATGGTCCACCCCTAACGAAACAATCTAAAAGGATTGAAAAGGTTTCTTGTCGTGCAAAATAATTAAGAAAAACAATTTAAATGAATAATCGGATAAGGGACCCAATTAAAAAGAAAACATCAAAAAGCCCCTTTAAGGTGTCAGTTGCGCAGGTATTGCTAGCATCAGCTTGATTGTACATATGATTATTGTTTTATCTTTTTATCATAACGTGTAATAAATTTAGATTGTATGATAATAGATGTTTAACAGTAGCGATTAAATGTACTTATTTGGTTATGGCCGCATTAGCATCATCACCAATCTCTATTTAGCTTGTATTTCATGGTCCGTGCTTATACATCGCTTGAAAAAAGTTTTACGCATACATCATAGTTATTTTCTGGTTCATAATTATTATCTGCAGGTGTTCTTTATGGTCTTCCTAAAGTCCACAAAATCGGTTGCCCCTTTCGTCCAATTCTCTCCCCAGTAATCACGTACAACTATAATCTTGCCTCTTTTCTTGTCAACGTCCTTAAACAGATCACCACGAACCAATTCACAATCAAGGACTCCTTCACTTTTGTTGATTGAGTGAAGGCTCATCAGCACAATAATGAAATAATGTGTTCTTACGACGTTTGTTCCTTATTCACGAACGTTCCACTCGACGAGACTATTGAAATTTGTCTTGCTAAGTTATACGCTCTGCCGGACCCTCCTTCCTTACCCCGACATGTACTCAAAGACTTGCTTTTGTTTGCAACGAAGAAAAGCCACTTCGTGTTTGATGGTAGCGTGCGAACAGGCTCCCAGCTAGGTCGGAAAAAAAATTCGGCGAGCGAGTGGAAGTCGGAGCGTTGTGACTCCGCGAGCGAAGCGAGTGGGACGCGGGGGAACCTGTAGACATTGTTTTCAATGTACCTTTCCGCCCCTTGGTGATTAGCCTGTTACATATCTGTCAAGGAGGTAATTAAACCTGTCAAAATTGATGGGTTTCCCAGCGCTGATGAATCGGCTTTTTATAACAATCTACCGTAATGATGGTAAATAAAGTAGACAGGCCAAACACGACTCCTACGAGAAGAGGAGAAAACTAGAGCCGTTAGATCGTACTAGGCGGCGAATTTTAAGAGGTCTACAATCAGAACTAAGCCGAACAACGGCATATACAAAACGCAACACAGTCGACAGACTTGCGCGTAATGAGTTAAATTTAAATCATGTGGTGCTAGAACAATGAAAGGAGAAATAAACCTATACATCGAGCTCCAGGAACATAAGCTCGATCAGATACCTGCAAGAAACATTAGAATTTCTCTAGACTAGCCTATAGCTTTCTCGAAGTAAACCTACGGCGTCTCCGAAGGAAAACGTAAGAGGGCAAATATGACACCCGTGGTAAGAATCTACCTACTGTACTTGCAACCAGTTCTAATCATAGCCGGGCCCGGCGTCACAATATAGAATGCGAGTAAGCAACACGTTCACTGTAAATGTCATATTTTGACCCTTAGAAGCAAATACTTGGAGACTTAAAAACAAATCTTGCAATAGAAATGAGCCAAAACAATACACTAACACATGGCAAATTATAGAGGTCTCAATAAACTCAACAAAGCAGCACGCAGATAACATTATAACACAATAACGGCAAATCTACAAATGGCACGAACCGTAGGAGTCGTGTGTCTATTTTATTTACCATCATAGATGCGGCAGCAATTGAAAAATTAGGCTCTTCCCGAAACCAGTCGGTAAAATTCCGAGAACATCGCGCTTCTACGCCACAGTTTCCAGGCATAGCTTCTGCTCACGTTTCAAACCAGATATGACGAAAATGTTGCAAAGAATTGCTCAAAGCTGCTTCAAATTCGTCGTCAGTGAACTGTGCGTTGCCCGCGGAAGCCGTTGTTGACGGTCTCGGCAAGAATTATGCTAATTTACAAGCAGTTGTCAAGATCTGTCAATTATTTATCTCGGAGCTGTCAACAGTCATCGATTCAGCCAATCAGATCTTGATACCAGGAGCTGGTATCATGGAACGGCGGCATCAATGGAATGTCTACAGGCTCCCCTGTGCACTCCCTACTCACCAGACCGCTCTCGGCTCGTCCCGCTCGCCCTAGACTACACTCGTCTATCTCGCCCAAAACCCAACCGAACCGGGAGCCTGTTCGCAGGCTAG
>JAHPZR010054153.1:5000-11025 GCA_019787425.1 Platygyra sinensis | reverse complement strand
ACCCGAGTGGCCAATCTGGCGACGATTGGCCTATAATCGTAACGCTATTGACACTTTCGTTATCTAAAATCGCCAAAAACGCGACAGTCGGTGAACGATTTGGTTTTCAAGTACGTCCGAACCACAGGCATGTAAAGTCACGCGAGGCATAATAAGTGATGAAACGGCGAGATAAACAGGATTTGGTGAACCAAATGTACGCTTTAAAATGAGGTCTGCATTTCTCGTGGCTTCCTTACTTTTGAATGCCTCCGTTTTGTCAGGTAAGTGATGCTGTTTTATTTCTGAAAACTCAACTCAACTTTGTAAGCAAAACCCCGACTTTCGGAAACAATTTTCATCGCTTACTATTGCGTTCTTGAACGCGAAGTCAATACCGAGTGTTAAATTTGCGTTTTAGCCTCCCAGAATTCAATCACCATCGCAATAATCGAATAGGTTCGGACTGTATTTCTTTACCTTCGCTTGTCGTCTTCAGAAAACAGAAATGCGTCAGTAACCTTGTGTGGTGAAAAGGCATTTTGTATGACTGCACTTGTACTTGCTATGAAGGGTAACCAAGATAAACATTCCTTTCTAAAATAACTTTTGTTGCATACAGACTGTCATGAATCCTTTGTTATCAGTTCAATTAGCGCCAAGACCTTAGGTTAACCTTCATAACATTGAAAACACACATTTGATTTAATCGATGCGCTGTGCTGATTCCTAAAAGCTTTTTGACAATCAATATTTTAGCCTTAATCAGGTAACATCTCAAGATATCGGCAACTGTGACATACGTCAGGCAGGTAATCGCAGCTGGCACATTTGACGGAAAGCATTTCTTCTCTTTCTGCAGTCTCGATCTAGGTGCTCTCTGTTCTGCATAATATCCCATTGCACTTCTTTATTCCAGTTTTCTTGCGCGGTGAAACGACCTTTAACAAACTTAACTCCAGCACTTCTCGTATCCTCCTAAAACTGTTTTCAGTCTAAAGCTCGTATCACCAGCGGAACTCGGAACTACGTTTTTATCTTTGCGACATTTTCCGGCGAATAGATTTTGAAGAAAGCAAATATCTTATGGATTAGAAGTTATTATCTTTCACATTTCCGTTAAGCGATGGCAAAACTTTGCCGCTCGACCCTAGACCGGCTTAAATTCAGTCTTTTCAGCTAAAAATAATCCCGAAAACAAATATAACACTTATCCACTAGTGACGGATGAGCTGTGGTATCCTTTGATAGGAAGGCATTTTGATGAAAACCAGGCACAAATAAATCGGCTTGCGCATAAAGAAGATATGAAGCACGAGGAAAAAGGGAAAAGGAAGAGACATATCGTATCATATGTGTGGTTTGTGTAATCTAATTTAAGCAGACCGTAGCCAAACTCATGACCTCTCCAGGCCCCAGGGTATCGGTAGCTCAAAGCGATGTAAGGCAAGAAACCCAAATTATTCTTTGATATGTTCGAAATACGAGCAAACTCTTCAGTATGTAATGCAACCTTTCTTTTAAAGAAGAGAGGAATCAATTTAAAAAAGGCTCATTTAGCAAAGCCGAAAAGAACAAAACTGGCCGCCATGTTGTTCCTCTCTTTTCGTATCTTTAGGATTCCAATGAGGTGAGTTGTAAGTCGAGTATTTCTCTACAACTCACCCCCGCCTCCCTCGTTTCTTATCGACGTTTCATAACAAAGACCAGACTGAGACCTGCAACTGGTTAGCACCTCAAGCGAGTTAAATTTTCGCGTTACCAACGTGTTCTTAGTGTGATAACTCTCCTAACAACTCTTCAAATAACCGAACAGTCAACGATGCTAATAATTAAAGTTAACCAGGTGCGAAGGAGACTTAACCTTTTCGGTTTGTATTGCAATTAATTACCTTTTAATTAAATTCAATCGGTGAAAAATCACGAGGTCATCAGCCGGCTTGTGTGGCGTTTTTGCCACATACTTGAAACGTTTTACAGTCACGGTATTTAGACCGCGTATCAATTTCGTTATAAATTGAAGGAAACCGGACAAGAGTAATTTTCTAAGGTAGGAAAACACCAAAGAGATAATAACCATAAAGAAGCAAGGATGGCTATTTATCGGGACGGAGAACATTAACACGGACCAGTTACAAAAGAGGAACTTGAGAAATTTAGACTTCATATTTCAAGATGCGCAAATCGCGACCTTAATGCCATTTTAAATCTGGTCTGATTCCACTGATTTTGCATGTAGATTCACGATAAACGCTTTATGAAAGGCCAATTAAAAGATAGCAGCTCTTTCGACAAAATCTTGTTTCTACAAAAGCGTAAACACGTAAGTGACAATCTCGACTGACATAACTGGGTTGTAGTTCAGTTGTCTTTGCTCAGTAATTTAGGTTCAGCAAGAAGGAAAGAGAAAACATGAATACACGTGCATGCGCTGTTTCGTTCTATCAGACTGAAACACCTTGACTGAGCTTCAAGAAGGTCACAATAGGATTAGCCGTTAGTCGTAAAAACGGGACAAAATTTTACCCTTTAGGCGTAAAAAATGGACAAATTTAATTGCTAGGCGTGAAGAAAAGATAACCGTAAAAATATGTAGCCACGAAACTCAGTGAAAGTTTCAAGATCTCTTGGAATGGCTGTTTTGTGTCTTACATATATTGTCTTAGCTGCACGGATTACTTTATTAGACTAAAATTCTTTTGATATATAATGCCTCAGTTTCTATCACGGAATGGCCCTAATACCTTGAATATGCTTTACAACGATCAAAATGATTTTTAGCCCTTTTAAACAATGAAAATTAGTTTTTATTTCTTAAAACAATAGTAATTAGCTTCTACGATTTCTGTGAGCCATAAGGAAAATAAATTATAAACCTTAAGAAAGCCAAAATATAAACAATAGCTCATATCTTTAATTACCACTTGGCTTAAGTGAGAAGTTCAGTAGAATTCACGTGTGGGGACAGAAGAAGAGCAATCTCCTGATTTTTTTTTTCCCAAAGCTCCACTGTTGAAGTGTCTTTCGAGTTATTGGTTAACGCGGTCTTTCGAGAAAATTAGCCTATATCTGCCCAGAGTTCCTCCAAAAACAAGAACAACAACAACAACAAGGAAACAATGAGACTCACACTGATAAGAAATGGCTTGAAGAGTTCGGTACGAAAAGAGTACCATGCCCAAGTGTCCTTATCTTGAAAAGGTTCAACGTCTAATTAATTCAAAAAGTGCTGTTTTTAATTTATTAAATATGTTTCGATATAGCTATCTTTTATACTGATCTTACGGGTAAAAGGATTGGACAGACGCAGTGTTCATAATGCGATTGAAATAGGCAAAACAGTATTGATCCCACTGGTTTCTCTCTCTTAGTCCATTACTTAATTTGTTTTTGACGCCAAGGTTAGGTGTTGAATTTCAGTAACCCATGAACCCTTTCAGGCTCCATATAAAAATGTCTGAGGAAATAGTTGAAAGCAATCAACTGAAATAAGAGCGTAAATTTTCAAAGCGCTTTCCTTCGCGCAACATATTTCAAACAGTGCCACAATTGGTTAGTTTGCCCAAACAATAGTTGGAGCAAATCATGCCTGTCATTACCTGTCATATGATTCGGTTACTTGCCGCGAAGTAAATTGCACCAAAAAAGGATGGTGTAAAAGAGATATGGGTTGTTTACTATACCATTTACTCGTAGAAACCGATTGGTGAACGGTTTATACAAATGTAAGCAAAAGTCCCTGATGGTGAGTTCCGTTCGCGGATTTTTGCAAAAACCCGGAAGTTACTGAGAGAACCTAGGAAAGTTCGACCTGATGATAATTCCAAGATGGGTGTAAGAATTAATGGCAAGCACATTCGATTCTCTATTCGGATATTTCGGTTGTGAACGGTTGACTTCCCTTAAGGCGTTCCGTTACAGAATCAACTTGTATTTCGGATCATATCCGGTCCCAGTTCGAGGAGCCATGCAGAAGTTATCTTAGCATTTACATTCCAACTGAAATTTCTGTAGTTTTTGGGCCGTAAATGGTAAGCAACCATGGTTAACAACAGATTTTGTCTCTTGAGTAACAACTACTTCTTCTTTTTTCAGCTGCAGTCACCAAATGTTATAACTGTATTGAGGTTGGAGGCAGCTGGAGTGATTGTCAGCGCAGTCAAACCAGGAAAAAATGCAATGCCTTACTAGGGAACACTCACTGCTTCTCAGCAAGCGGGAAATATGATAATGGTACGACAGTCCTTGACGTTGTGGCCAGGGGATGTATTGACTGCTCAGGTGAGAAAAACGACTTTCCTATCAATTTGTTGCAGTAGAAGTCTACGTGTAAGAACCTAGTGGTTTAAGAACTTGGTGACGGAAATTTGCCATTTTAAAACTAAAAATATCAAGAGCCTGTTTAGCCAAGCAAGATGAAGCAGGTTGCACTGGGTTAAATTATAGACTGTTGTTCGAGAGGCAACGCTGTATATGTTTAATTTTGTAATCAGTTGTGTCGGGCTAATCATAATACATATGAATGTTGTGCCGCGTTGCACTATAAAGTTAACACAAATGGTGGAACAGAGACTGATTGACTCTGAAGTCGGTAGGCTAAAGTGCTATGTGAAACCCATGAAAAACCCACTGGGAGGAAGCCCTAGTAAAGGGAATCAGGGTACCACGTGAGGTAAAGAAAAAATTCTTTTGACCTCGGTGGGAATGGAACTCACGACCTCCGGATTAGATCTACCGTTGCTCTGCAGACTAAGCCGTACGAAGTCGGACAGAGAAAGTCGGGGACGGCAGAGCAACAGTAGATCTAATCCGGAGGTCGTGGGTTCGATTCCCACCGAGGTCAAAATAATTTTTTCTTTACCTCGTGTGGTTCCCTGATTTCCTTTACTAGGGTTAACGCCCAGTGGGTTTTTCATGGGTTTCCCGTAGCGCTTTAATTTACACTTCAGAGTTAATTCCCTGTTCCACCACTAATCGTAATACAGTTGTGAATAAATAGTGTATTTTTAAAGACCAAACCCAAGCTTATTATTTTTCTGATAACCGACAACTATATCTCCTTTAAAGGAATTAAGAACTTCATAAGAAGCTACTTAGCCTAAATTGCCAATATAACTATCCCAAAATACAGCAACATTTTTCGCCAGAATTCAACAAATGTAGGTTTTTACACGCTGAATAGACCAATTTCGATATATTAAAATTCAGCCTAAAATGTGTGGGGTTTATTGCCCGGAGCAGAGTGATGAGGTCAATTGCTTTAGGCTGAAATTTAACACATCGAAATTGGGCTATTTTACTGTATATCTCTGCACAGTTTTGCATACAATTCTAAAATCTCAATCTGCTTGAAAAAAGACGATTTTCTAATATCTCTGATGATAGATGTAGGATGGCAAATGGTGTGACATCACGCGATCGAAGTGATGTGATGTACAGAAAGCTGAGGGCTCAGCGAAAATTAGTGGGGGCTTAAACGGCCCCCTCCAAATCATGGCAAAATGAATTTGCTAAGAATTGCACTTTGACTAGCGTTATTTTATTTTACGCCTACCTGCCCGGGGGGGACTCCTATGTAAAAAAGATGGGGTGCTAGTCGGAGATTTTAGAAAATATCCCAAGAATGTACAAAGATCCTGCTTAGTGGATGTGACTTGGAATTGTTTTCACCTCTACCAGGTACCAATTCTAAAACGACCCACTGTCTCATACCACATTTTATTTTCGCCTCAATACCCTAAAGATAACGCAAAATCTCCTGCTGTGGATCATTTGAGCCTAAACTCCCAAAAGTACCAAAACCGCGTTTCTAACCCCAAAAAGTTAACACGAGCATCCTCTCAGTAATAATGTTTTTTTTTTTTTTAATTTCCTTTTAGATAAAAAGAAGGCGTGCGAGAAACTAGAGTTGCTGTTAAAAGTAATGAGCTACAAGCTAGTAAGCTGTGACATCGCCTGCTGTACCCAAGATCGATGCAACACAATGATTCCAACAACACGCCAAAGTTCAACTCGCCCCACCTCTGGCGGTGTACTAGCGATGTAT
>JAHPZR010054152.1:0-18336 GCA_019787425.1 Platygyra sinensis | reverse complement strand
GAAAACGCAAAACATTCCGTGATCAGGGACTAATGGAACTGAAACTGTCAAAAATTTCGTTGTACCTCGCAAGGTTGTACTTTTTCCGGAAATTTCACGAAACGCTGTCACATTCATCACTAGAAATTTCCAGAACCTCAAAGCGGAATATTTCATCGACTGGAAAGCTCCCAAGTCACTGACTGGGACCACTGCTTCCCGCTAAAATACAAACCATTGCCTGATTTCAAACCGTGAAGGACTAGGTACGAGTCTGTAAATTATAAGATTAGCAACTATTGATCCACATAGTCTTAGAGTGCAGACCAAGCCTTACAAAATCCTTAAGTCTGGTGTTGATCAGGCTAGTTTTTACTGAGATACAGCCATTTGAAAATGTCAAAATTTACAAAGAAATGTATGGCCATCCGGACGCCGTCCGATACAGCGTCCGGATGGCCATACATTTCTTTGTTAATTTTGACGTTTTTAAATGCCTGTATCTCAGTCAAAACTAGCCTGGCTAACATCAAACTTGGGGATTTGGTAAGTCTCGGTGTGCTCTTTCTTACTATGTGGATCAATAGTTGCTTATCCCATAATTTACAGACTCGTACCTAGTCCTTCACGGTTTGAAATCAGGCAATACGACGATCAAACTCGCCTTACATGCTGCCAAATTAAAGCGTGGCGAAATGGCAAAAATGGCTAAAATTACCTCTTACCCAAAGCTACAAATACATCCTACCCATACATTGCTTATGCAGAGTATTGTGAATCTAGCCCCAGGACTGTCTGTCTTCATACAGTGGAATCCTTATTTCTCTAGCATTCGATACTCCCATTACAAATCATTGTAATCTGGAGTTAAAATGCAAAAACTAAATAAATCTTCTTTTCAGTGCCCTCAGTTGCCCCTGAAAATGTGACAGCACTCAGCACGATTTCCACCAGTATCTTCCTCACATGGCATGCTGTTCCATCCAATCAAAGAAGCGGTAACATTCTGGGGTACAAAGTGAATTTTACGTTGCAAAGCAAACTCGATGACAGGAGATACACTGGAGAGGTTAGCGTTGCAGTGGCTTACGTCAACCTAACAGGACTCAGAAAGAACAGAAAGTTCAGCATTACAGTATCTGCCTTCAATGAATGTGGAGATGGTCCACGTAGTCTGAATCTTTCTGTAAAGACAGATGAAGACAGTAAGTGTTTTATTTAGGAAATACAAAACATAATCTATCACGCTTCATATAATAACCCAAATCATTCTCGCACTTTGATTGGTTCTCACCTATGATCTATTAGAGGACAGACGCACGATTGACGTCTTCATTACAAAGTTTGTTTTTCCCTCTGTGTTTTAAAATGGCGGAAAGTTTTGAGAATTTTTACGTTACTGGAGCAAAAAAGGCTTCTCGAGGCATTGAAGAGGTACGAAAAAAAGGAGCGTGGCAGTGTGCCCTTGTTAACAAAATGACGGCCCTTTCTTGGCGTTTTCGAAGTGTCTGTGAAGAGGATAGATAAGTTTAAACGACTAGTAGATTTATACCAAAACAATTAGATTATTCACCCTCGATTTCTATGCATAATAGTTGACTCGGGCTGCGCCCTCGTTAACTATCACGCGATAGAAATCTCGAGCTCACAATTTAATCGTTTAAGACTTCAAAATTCGGTAAGAACATCAGTGACACACTCGGCTATCGCCTGGTGTGCCACTTATTTGTTCTTATAACATTTTGACGTCATCTGTGATCTATTACTGAACAGACGCACGGTAACATGAAATCTGATTGTTAACAAGTAAAAACCTACTAGCTTTCTATTGCTGTTCTATTGCTGTTCCTTGATTGGCTATGCTATTCACTCTCTGTTCTGTTGTAGACAGTGAGTAGCCTAACACGTGTGCGGTTGTTGACAAAAAATGGCGGCCTCTTCCTCACTATTTCGATGTGTCTGTGCGGCTGATTCAAACAAAGTTTTGAGGGACTAGTACATTAGATTACGCAAATCCTTGCACATATAAGTTACTGTACACATGACAACTGGTACCTTCCTACACACACCATTCTGTATATACCGTAAAGTTTTGGTTGTAAGCCACCCACACTCTCCTTTAGTTAAAAGAAAAGGAATTTTACGCTACATGCCTCCACGTACTATGGCTCCGTGCCTTTGTTTTTCTACTTTGTAGATAGATAGTCTCTATTAAGAAATCAGTCACAACACAAGAGTGGCTTTACTGAGTCAATGACGACGAAAAAGTTAGTCACAAATTCACGATTGACCAATTGTGCTAAAATATTCAAATAAAATTTTACTCCACTTCAACGGTGGTAAATTTATTGTGTTGTCATCGACTGTTTTCTGTTTTTCATCTCGGGAGAATGTAGTTCACAACGATTAGCAAAATTTAGCATATTTTCTCGTCGGTTCAAACACTCCTTTCTTTATCGTTAAATTTGAAAGGGTTCTAGTGAATCAATGTTAATGAAACTTTGGGATGTTATTATCTGCATTATCAGCCATGGGTGGCCAACATTTTCCATCCCATTGGGAACACCACCTTGTAGTGGTGGGGTGACTTGCGTGTCTCTAAGGCCCGGCCCGAGCTATTCCGTTGGGAGATCTAAGCTAAAAAATCTATCATATATATCTAACTGGATTTATGAAAACGGTGGTAAACATTCCAACCCCTATCACCCTTATTTCACCGTGATTTCTCCCAACTCAGTTTCAGGTCGCTTCCAAGCCATGTAAACGGGCAGAAAATAGTGAAAGGGGGGCAATGCAAGGGAGATAAACGGGTAAAGGAAGAAAAAAAGGACTGACCTTCCTTTTATTTTTTATATCGTCACCTTTGGAGATAGTCTCTGGCGAGAAAAAAACGCCCGCTCAGGGCGCGATTTCCATTCTGAAGTACCGTTTTCATAAATCCAGACATATATGTATTACAAATTTGAAAAAGATTTAAGTTGAAGAATATTAAGAAATAACTTTAAAAGGACTTCTGTTTACACAAGCCCGATTGAATCGTTTGGCTTTTACTTTACGAAGAATAAAGTCTTGACCCCTTCCTCTAAGAACCCTATTAGGTTTGGGCATAGAGCAAAAGGGAGCGTGTATGTTTAGAACATTTCTATATTGATGTCGAATGGCGTTGTATATTGAAACTGATCTTTATGACACAATCTAGGACCTGATGCAGCTCCACAAAATATCAGCGTAGTCAACAAGACGTCAGCCAGTATACTGATCATGTGGGGTGAGGTACCAAAAAGTAAACGCCAAGGACGCATTCAGAGTTACAAAGTGGATTACACATCAACAACAAACAACGACAAAAAAAGTAAGACGGTCCAAGCCCCTACCCAACACTTGGAGATAGATGGCTTGCAACACAACACCAGTTACACCATCACCGTCATGGCTTCCACAAGTAAGGGATATGGCCCAGCTAGTGAACCCATTCATGTGACTACAGATAAAGATCAAACTCTATCATGAGCACTCTTTGCGACTTTTAGTGTTGGATTCTTCAAAGCTACGATGAAATTTCATCTTCGTAATAACTTGAAACCAAGACAGCAAAATTTAGTTTGCACTTTTAATTAGACAGCAATTCAACGCGAAATATAGGCACTTTGGATGTAATATTCTCCCCTCAACAATCCTGGAAATAGATTGAACAGAAATCCATTGGTGGGAGACGAATCTTTAAAGTGCGCAGATAACCGGGTACTTTCGTTTCCGATTCAATTACCTTGGGTCAAACTACTGCCGTTTGATGAATTACCTACTAAACTTCGCTGAAATATTGGCGACATTTCGGGAGAACAATAAGCAATAATTGGATGAGGTTAAAGTGATATCCAGAATAATCAAGGTCGAGATAAGGGTTATCAGCCGAAGCCGCAGGCTAAGTCTGATAACGCTTACCGAGACCTTGATTATTCTGGATATCACAAAAACCGAATCTAATAATTGTTTTATTATACACTGAACGAAAAAAAATTGAAGTCATGTTTTTGCTTCTTCACTGACGGCAAGCAACACAAAGCGCGCGAACTTGACATGACTACCCTTAAGGCCCGTTTACACAGGCGATTTTTGTCGCGGCAACTCGATGCAATATTTGTCGCGCTAAAGTTGCAACTTCAAAATCGCACGTGTAAACCAGGTGCGATTTTCAGCGCGATTTTCAGTGCGATTTGTCACCGCGATATCGCAGAGGTTTCGAACATGTTTGAAACTTGTTGTAACTTTAGCGCGACAAAAATTGCATCGAGTTGCCACGACAAAAATCCCCTGGGGGCCTTTAGAAGTCATGCACCGCGGTCTTACATGACATGATTACTCGTGACCTTGAGTGTCCTTGACATGATTATTGTATAATCTGCAGTTATGACGTCAAGGGCGCTGATTTCGAAAATTCACTGTACTCTTTCGGCCAATCAGAAAAGAGTTAGAGTTTCAATGTAATTTGGCGATCTTCCCTTAAATTACTTACGGAAGAACTTATTGCTTATTCAATGGCAAGCAGTCGCATGATCAAATCACCAACTAAAGTCAATAACATTGGTTCATCTGCATAATACTGTATAAATGGAGTATTTTTTGACACCTTGCTGCTTCTAAGCAAGGGCCGCCGATAAACCGTATTTAATTTAGTTAGAAAAAGCGACTCTTACATGTAGGTACAAACCGTAGTTTTTATTAAAGAATCAGGATTATGAATAGACTGCTAGAAGGTTCAAACTGTTCTTTGCTAACATCTTTAGATTTTGTGATACTAATTAACACCTGGCAATGAACATTTAAGGACATTTGTTAGATAGCAGGACGTCAAATATAAGGTCAATTATGCAAAGTAAGTGAAGTATGCTTTTCAACTCTTTTAAAAGCAGGGTTCAGCTAAGATGAGCTTCACACAAAGAATCAGGCTACAAAGGCACGTTTTTGCTCATCTGAATTGCATTCAGCACCTGCTGACTGAACTGAACTGAGTTCTTAAAAACATCTTCCATATCTGTATATCATTCCTTATTCATAACCATCATTGGAAATAAAGTAGATTGTTTTCAACGAATACTAAATATCATTAACGAGAGTAGCTCCAAACCAAATAAGTAACTTATCACCTGAGGTGATAAGCTCCTGGTGAAATGCATGACAAAGCGAAGCCTTTTTTCACAGGCTCATGTGATGATAGATCCTCAGTTGTACAATTACGTTTAATGTGCCATCACCATTATTTTTATCCCAGCTAAGTTTGTGTTTATATATAGATACACTGAATTAATTTAGCGAACAATTTGTCACTCACTGACAGCTATAACAGAGTCGAGTTTAAAATGCTGATTTTCAGATTAAGGCACTTAGCAGCTGTGATAGAAAATTAAAAAGTACCATTTGACAATTTATTTTAAACATCATTGAACTGGGAGAAAATTTAATAGAATCTACTTCCAATGTAAATATATTCTTTTCTTTTCCTTTTTTTTTTAATAGTAACTTTCGATTGTAAGGTAACGAACATGAAATACTTTAATAGAAAAGTTAAATAGCAGAAAAGAGTATTTCTCAAACATTAGACAAAAATAATTAAGGGCAATTACTTTAAGCTTCTAAGATGTTAATTGTTAATTATCAGCTATAACCGGCTGCACTGATATCAGTTTTACGGTAAAAGTCAAAAGCTTACCGTGATAATTTAAATCGAGCCTTTCACAATGATCAGGTCCACCATTTTTCTTGTTCTCTTCATCGTAGTAGTGCAGCAGCGAACACAGGCGTTCCAGCCGGTCACTAAAAACAATCATGTTTTGGTCGGCCATGTTTTTCAACAGTTCTACGCCAGAGACTGGTTCAACTGTATTCAGGCCTGTCATGATGAACCAAGATGCATCTCGTATAACTACCACAGATCAACAGGCGCCAGTGGCTTGTGTGAACTAAATGATAATGGAGCTAAAAGCCTTTGTAACGGGCACAAGTCCCTCATCTACTCGAAAGGCTTTGTTTTTCAGCAGATAAAAGAACGCAAAGTAAGTCGGTAGCTGATAAAAACTGCAAGATGAAGGTATACGAATCTATAGATTGGCCAGGGATAAAAAGAACATCTTTTTTCTTTTATTGCACGATTCCATTCAATAACATGACACGCTTCGCCGGTCATGAAGGATTTCGCCATGAATACAATTCATGTGCGATCAGGAGTAGTTTTAAATTGACAATTGCCCAATTTAATTTTACTGTAATGAAATAAGATATCTTAACTGGGAAATCAAACTATACGATTTGGTTGAAAAATAAATTTAAAGATAGTTTCTAAGCTAAGAGTATGAGATCTTTATTTTCCTTTCTTCTGCTGACAGAATCTTCTTAGCTCAAAAAGATTCTGTAATTAATTTAGTTCCCATAGAAACATTCCCTTAAGCAAACCATCAATTTCCCCATAACTGATCTGTAAGATAATTAATTTGCTGATAAGTGCAGTTGATATATGTGAGGAGGTGTCGACGGCCTATGCTCAATACAAAACTGTATTATAGTTTCTTTGAATCAGTAGATTTCAGCTTTCAGTGTCGTTTTCGAAATGCCCATGCAACAACTAACTGCCGTTCTTTTTGACTCCATGTGATATAGAATGAACAGATCTGCAGTTTGGAGAATTCAGGTGAATTTTTTGAAGTGATTTAAAACTATGCATTCCTTCTTTTACTAAGCTTCGCAAAGATAAAAAAGACTGTTAGATTAAAGCAGTCTTTATCGAAAAGTTTCAGGATTATTCATATTCTTACAAGCCTTTCCATTCTTCTCGTTTAGTTACTTTCGTTTGTAACGAAAACGTTGACAATTAACTAACCGTGATAATTACAGTGCCCGCGGCTTCCCCTCAAAATGTGGTAGCGGTCAGTCAGACATCCACTAGCTTATTCATCACATGGAATGCTGTTTCATCCAATCAAAGAAACGGCAAAATTCTGGGATACAAGGTGCAGTACACGTTTCGGTCAAGCGATGGTAGGAGAACCAACGAAGTCAGCGTCGCAATGGCTGGCCTAAACCTGACCAGTCTTGGAAAGAACCAAAAGTACGCTATTTCAGTTTTAGCTTTTAATGACTGTGGAGATGGTCCCTCTAGTGACATTCTTTATGTGAAGACAGACGAAGACAGTAAGTTTCGTTATATATTTTTATCATGATACGCGGTCTGATTGTTTTATAAATCGTTTAATTTCACAATGTTATGTGCCTAAGTTACACATTAGACTGAGACCAGTGATTTCCATTGCTTCCTATCCGTGGCTGTAGTCTCAAGGTCTTTCCATGTGTTCCCTGTTGTTTTAGCCTAGCAGGCCAGCAGGATATTCTATAAGGTGGCTCTGTGGATAATGTCAAAGGCCTTTTCCAAATCTATGAAATTAACGTGAACCTTAGTGTTCCACTCGATACACTGCTTAATGATATTTCGGAGGGTGAAAATGTGGTCTATGCACCCCACATCCTGGTCTAAAGCCTGCCTGCTCTTTTCTTAAGATGGTGTGGATGGCACCACTCAGTCTCATCTGGATAATTTTACAGAAGATCTTACGTGGTACCTAAAGGAGTGTTACTCCCCGCCAGTTTGTGCATTGTGTCCTCTCCGGCTCCCTTTTGAGGAGTTAAACGATCACTCCCCCGCTACCCGTTTCTCGGAGCTCCCGGTAATTAACGGGCTCGCTAAGCTATTTTGTTTTTCATTCAAGATGAGAGTTTTAAAAGCTTTGAAAATTGTACACTTAAGTTATCAGCAAGATAAAGAAACAAAATGGACTTCATTAGAGGTCAGAACACATCCTACTTTTCTCGAGACTTCGATTTCAAAATCTGATTTCGGGTCTTTCGAGAAACGGGCCCCTGCACCTGCCTGTTCCAGGTGCCTTGTTGTTCTTCAGACTCTTAATTACTTTCAGAATCTCATTTTTTGTTAATGGAGAACAATCGATATCCAGTCTTGTCTCCTAAGGGCTGTGCTATACAAGCCTGCTCTGCTGGATCTGGTCTGTTAAGGACCTCTCTAAAGTGCTCTGCCCACCTTTGTAGCTGTTTATCCTCAATTGTCATTCTCTTCCCGTCCTTATCTTTCACTGCATCACATTCTCCCGGGAATTTTCCAGCGAGTTCCCTTGTTATTCGATACGGCTCACTTTACCTCCCCCTAATTGCAGCTCGTTCGGCTCGGGAGGCTACGTTTTCATAGTCCATTCTCATGTCATTCGGTATATTTTTTTCTAAATTCTCTATTAGCCAATGAATACTCTACTGATAGTTTCTCTATTAGTCTCTGTGATCTTGCAGCCCCTTTCTTTTCGTTGATTTCTCTGCGCTTGTTGATTAGGGACCATGTCTCGGCACTTATCCAGTTCTTATCTCTTTTCCTTTTCTTTTTATTTCCTAGCACACATTCGCTCGAAGCGTATGCTTTCGAATCTCTTTAAGGTGGCCAATTTACATTATCAACCTAGCTGATAAAACCAAATTATCTTGTAATACTCCCCACCGACGCAACACCACAGTTTCTTTAGAAACTTACCCCGCTTACTTATTCCTCTGATGATCAGCTTCCGTAGCAATTAACTGCTGTGATGGAGTTGCTAGCCCAACGTAAAGGTCGGCACACACGAGGGGACTAGTCCCTGCGACTAGTCTCTGCACTAGTCCCACGAACAGTTCACACGAAGCACTTTGAGGAACAAGTCGCAGGGACCTGTCCCAAAATGAATTCGTGGGACTAGTCGCAGGGACCAAAGTTAGCAAAAATGGCCAGTTCACACGATGGGACATGTCCCCGTGACTTGTTGTAGGGACTAGTCGCAAGAAATAGTCCCCTCGAATGTGTCGACCTTAAAGTTTCCCAGAGCCCTGTTAGCTGGCATGGCCCGTTCTCATCTCTCACGACGAGGTTGGACTTGGGGAGGTTCACATCGTTATAGCTGATGGCAATGCTTATGGTGATAAAACTCCCGTTGAATGTTAAAACTCCTTTTACAATACATTCTAGACCCTGACGGGGCCCCTCAAAATCTCACAGCAGTCAACAAGACGTCAACAAGTATACTGGTCACGTGGGATGAGGTGCCAAATGATAGACGTCACGGCCTCATTTTGAAATACGAAGTGGATTATACATCAACAGCAAGCTACGTAACAAACAGCAAGGAGGTCCAAGCCCCCACTCAATACTTGGAGATAGATGGCTTGGAACAAAACACCAACTACACCATCACCGTCATGGCTTCCACCAGTAAGGGATATGGACCAGCTAGTGAACCTATTTTTGTGGCTACTGATCAGGATAGTAAGTATTCCTTTGCACGTCCTTGTGTAGATGCTTCTACTGGAAAGGTAATATTTCCTGTCCTATGAAACACTTGACGGGACACTAACATGGCGATTTGTCTGCAGGTTTGGTAGAATTTTGCTTAAATCTCGACTACGTGCCTTCGCTTTAACACGCATCTTTCCCAGAACACCAAGGTGACTTTCAAAGGCAGTCTACAAGACTGTAATATGAAGAGGCGAGCGTGGCCTAGTGGTAGGGCGCTGGACTTGTAATCCGGAGATCCCGAGTTCAAATCTTTCTCCCTGCCACTGGATGGATTTGTCTTCGGTGGCCCCGAATTCAACTCCTCCACGCTGTGTAAATAACCAACTGGTCAGCCTCCCACCAGTTGGAATTCTTAACTTGCTATATTTCAACTGTATCATGTTTGTTCGTTACGCGCACTTGATCATATTCACATGGAATTTGCGCGATATAAATGTTTATATAATAATTTTAAAATAACAATTCTAAGCTACTGAGTTTTAGAGGATAGAGGAGTAACCACGGCATTTTATTTCAGAACCCAGTTCTCCTCCCCAGTTTGTGCGAGCAGTGAACAAAACCATGGACAGTATCGGCGTCACGTGGAATGAGGTGCCAACACGTGATCAAAACGGCGTTGTCGTGAATTACACCGTCCGTTATCATTCAGTTGCACCTGGAATCCTCGTGGAGGAGAAATTAATCATTGCTTCATGGAGGTTTGCAACCTTGGCAAATCTTACAGGGAACACAACTTACAGCATCATAGTGATGGCCTCAAATCAAATTGGAACTGGACCTCCTAGCCCTCCTATATTTGTCAACACAAGTGATGACAGTAAGATTTTCTTTTCACATCTATAGCAAGAACATTGAGTGTGCGAAAGGCATAGCAAACCATCCCGTTAGACTATTTCGTATTGTTTTGGTAGGGATCAAGTTTATTGCTTTCGGAGGTACAATGGCCATTTTAGCAATAATCCTTCAGCTTTGTACTGGAGCCCATCACTAGGAGCCTGCAAACTACCCGGCATATTCCTGTCACGGCGTTTTCACAGACCGATCTATTTTTAGTTTGAATTTATCCCCCACAGGAACCTCAGTGGCCAATTGCAATCACAAGCACGGAGTAATGGTGACATGTCGACATGTTCACGTGAGGCCGCATTGTTTTATCCTTACCTTAAAGACGTTCGCGCCCATTGCTACTGCGCATCTCTAGTGCGCACGCTATTCATTGGTCACTTGCGTGCCACGTCATTTTCAAGCGCGCGCACGGAGTCGAAAACTCAGCAAAATATAGAGCTGATGACCTTTGCGTTAACTTTGTGTGCGAATATTTTTGTTGGATGCTCGGTGACCCCCAATTTTTTTTCGGCAGATCACTTCCTTTTCTGATTTTTTCCATTATACTAAAAAACAAAAAGAATCTGTACGTGGGAAGTTTTAATTATTTCTAATATACTATTCAAATAGGGTCGAATTGGTACATGGATACAGGTGAGGATAATTTAGAAATTGTATTTTTTAGGGCTAATTCTAGCTGATTTAATGACATACGTAGCAAAGATCTATCAAATAGGCCTATATGTGCTGTGTTAAACACCCATAACTTAGATATGATTCTTCAAATTAACTATATGCCGATAGTAATGAATCTGGCTTAAATCGCCTCGAATGACTGGAAATCCTAGAAATGCTATGGTCTGTGATACGCCTTATCTTTAAGACGAGTTCGGTGACCCCCGATTTTTTTTACGTTTTTAATCTAAATTTATCATTTTCTACCTGCAGACAAAGTTTTAAAAAAATCTGTGCGTGGGAAGTTTTTGGGCGCGAACGTCCTTAAGCGTGCTCATTTCGCGTGAAAAAATATCTAAAAATAGACTGTCCTGTAAAAATGCCGTTGTATTGGCTTATTGTGGGAGTTGCAGGCTCCTAGTAATGGGCTCCTGCTTTGTATTAATTTTGCTTCCCATATTGACGCCCATGCGAGTTGGATGTCCATATGAAATAGTACTACACTCTTTGTAAGACACTGAGAAAAAAACCTTTAACTAATAAACAAAACAAAAAGGGTTTTTTCGTCGATATCGACACGTTGTTAAAACCATCAAAAGTAACGCCCACCACAGACAACTAACATTGACTATTTGTACGTTGTACATCTTCCAGGTGAATTCCAATGTCCAATGGAAAAGGTACAGAACAAAGTAGTTGTCACCCGCTTACTCAGAGATCCAAACAGTTGTTTCCACTACTACAAGTGTGATCTTACCAGTGCAGTTGTAATTCGTACAGAATGTCGCCAAGGAAAGGAATTTAAAGAATCACCGCCTGGCGGCTCGTGCGAGTATCCCAGCCAGCCATATTGCCACGTCTAAGCTATGACAACTGTTACAAGTCTTTTTTACGAATAGAACTAAACAAAGCAAGCTTTATCCCCTAAAGGGGATACGTCACGGTATTTTGAGGTCTTTAGACCATCGACAAAATAACCTTTAAATTGGAGGAAACCTGAAAATAATACTTTAGAAAGAGAAGAAAACACTAAAGAGATAGTAATAAACCATAGAGGAACAAGGATGGTTAAGAATGGAGAAGATTGACACGGGTTACAAACAACGAAATTGAAAAATTTAGGCTAAATTTTTCAATACTACCTAAAGTTAGTTATAGTAGCGCTTTTTCCATAGCACTGTTTGAAATTTCGGCCAGAACGTAAATGGTAAAGCAATGTTTGCTCCAGCGTCCGGGGAATTTTAATTTTCGAAACAGACGAAACTTTTTCCAAATAAAATTCCAACGGAAATCTGCAGGTGGGAAATGTCTTACTATTTGCAATTCTTCACCGACTTCTTGGAATTCGTCCAAGTCTCTTTCGCTTAATTGGCGGGTTACAAGTAAATGGTAAATGTACGATCTAAAGGGAACCTACCATCAGGGATTCTTGCTTACCATTTGACGAACCAACTTCTCAGTGTAAATGGTAAACAACTATGGCTGTTGTTTACGACCCGGAGTGTTTAGGAACGACGTCTCATAGGCAAACAGATTAAGCTAAGGGTAAATTAAGTGGACTTAGTATATGGCTAGCTTCGTTAGCGGACAAGATGGACCGAATTTTGCGCTGTGATTGGCTACCTGAGCGGGCAAGATGGAGCTATCTTGGCGACCCGGAGTGGCGACCCGGAGTGTTTAGGAACGACGTCTCATAGGCAAACAGGGTAAATTAAGTGGACTTAGTATATGGCTAGTATATGGCTAGTATATGGCTAGTATATGGCTAGTATATGGCTAGTATATGGCTAGTATATGGCTAGTATATGGCTAGTATATGGCTAGCTTCGTTAGCGGACAAGATGGACCGAATTTTGCGCTGTGATTGGCTACCTGGGCGGGCAAGATGGAGCTATCTTGCCCGCTCGGGACTACCCGCTGTATCCTGCAAGGAAAATTTCCCCGGAAGCCATACAATAAATTCTTTACTTTACTTCGTCTCGGTCCATAAACGCGAAAAAATGGACTTGGTCAATATCCAGCCATCTTCACCTCACACTTGGTTAAAGGGGCCCAGTCACGGTTGAACGGTTTGAAAAGTTTAGCTAAACTTTTCAAATTCGTTGTTTGCAATCCGTGTCAATCTTCTCCATCCTTAACCATCCTTCTTCCTATATGGTTTATTATCGTCTCTTTGATGTTTTTATATTTTTTTAAAGTGTTATTTTCAGGTTTCCTTCAATTTAACGGTAATTTTGTCGATGCTCAAAATAACTCAAAATACCGCGACTGAGCCCCTTTATAACCCATACGTCTTAGCAGGAATTTATGATGTGAGCTTATTCCTAAACATTTCATGTGGAACTGGAGAGTAATTGCCTATGAATATTAATCTAAGAAGTTGTATACTTCTAACAATACTTTACATACAGATGCCGGATCACACAGTATGTGTTGCTTACAATAGACTAGTTGCAATAAATTACATTATATTTCATTCAAAATATTTCCCCGTTTCTGATTGGTTAAAACCACATGCATAATTCGCCATAACCAACTGCTGTTCACCAAATTTGAAAAGAATCTTCGTCATATTGAATCAATGACGTCAAAAGTGCAGCCCGCTGAAAATTATTGAACTGATGACGTCAAAATGACGTCAAAAGTGCAGCCCGCTGTAGATTATTGAACCGTTGACCGAGAAAACCTGGGGACGAGATTGTGTTATTTTTGGTGAGCAGAAAAACAAAGAGCGAAATGGCGAAACGCCTTTGAGAACAGGGAAGTATTTTGAATGAATAATAAAGCAATTATTGAATTCGGCTTTCGTAGGATATGAAGAATTCAATAATTGCTAATTACTTAACTTACACTACATAAACGTAAATTACTTACAATACATTACTCAAAGAGAACTACTTACAATACGTTACATAAAATAGAGTCTTATTTAATTACATAAATATTTCTTTTCGGGAGAAGGGGTTCAAGAAACAACGTCCAAAGTTTAGATGAAGTTACAAGTTGAATAGTTGACGATGGGTAAGTTGCCAACTATTTTGCTTTTCAAATTAAGCTCCAAAAACGTACGCCTTACGCTGAGAATCATTTGAAACAAAAGGTAGATTTGCTCTTTTTGCATAAGTAACCGAGTATGGCTGGATTGATTTGGGTATTAAACCATATCAGCCCTTTTTACTATAAATAGATTTTGTTCTCCGCCGATAGAGTTTATCTGCCTTCATTTATGTAAGTCTTACATACTAACCGTGTTTGAAAGACCTACATTGTAAGATTGTGTACATTTTAAGTTCCCGTTGCTGGTGCATATATATATATATATATATTCAGCTTTTAACCAGCGTCTTTAAATAAAGTAAAAAGTAAGTATCGTCAGCGAAAGTTCGGCTATACATACATATTCAGTTTCCGTTTAGTGAATCCAGTGGAGGAATATGTATGATGAAGTTTCAGTTTTAAGCGTGAATTAAAAATTACTGATCTGTTTAGACGTTGGAGTTATGAGTTGTTTTTACGTAATTCTGTACTGCTAAATGGTTTTTTACTACGAATTTCAACGGACAATCTGTGGCTCGTTCATAACCCGTAGCAGGTTTAACCAGATTTTCAAGCGTATATTTGACACACTGTGATGAGTAACACGTCAAAACATGCCCCTTTTAACATTTGACTTTCACTACTAATATTGAAATAAGTAATTTCCACGTAACTGTTTTGGCACAAGATTTAAGTAAATTTCCTTCTATCTTAATGCATCATTAACTCAAAATAAGAGAAAATTTGAGGCAAAGAAAAAGGACATGATAAACTTTAAGTGCTAGAATTTTAAACGCTAGAAACTAAAGTGCTTTTTAACCAAAACAGCCACAGAAGACAACACCGATCAATTACCATGGGCTCTTAATGCATAAGTTGTTTATTACCATCTGTAGGCAGCTGTTTTCATGTGTAAAACCTGAGCAAAGGTTTAATGTGATAAGGCAGTCTCTTTGCGCCAGTTTGACGATGTTCAACAACCTCATTTATCACAGCATACTTCTTTTAGTTCTCATGCCGCAAATAATTGTAGCATTTCAACCGGTCACAGAAAACAACCATGTTCTGGTCGGCCATGTTTTTCAACAATTACACGCCAGAGACTGGTTCAACTGCATTCAGTCCTGTCATGATGAACCAAGATGCATCTCGTACAACTATCAGAGATCAGCAGGCACCAGTGGTCTGTGTGAAATGAATGAATGTGGCGCTGAAGACTTATGCGACAGAAAAAAGTCCCTTATCTACTCACTGGGATTTGTATTTCAACAGATAAGGCAAAACGAGGCGAGTAATGTATCAATACCTAACATAGTAAAGGAGACGCTAAACCTAAAGCCACAAGGCGTGCAGCTGGTTAGATGTGAGAAGTGTTGCTCCCTAGAGATTTTTTTATTCTCTTCGAATATTTTTATCTATAATGCGGCCTGAATTTATTTTATGTATTAGGTAGGCTATTGTGCAAATCAAATTTACCTCCATGTTTAGAATGTCGTAATTTTAAAAAAGTTCTAAAATCGCTAGAGTTTTTTATCGGCTTATTCCCTTCGATAACCCTGCATGGACTGAAGTTATTTGCTGGTCTTTCACAAAATAAGAGGTAGTTTTAAATAGCCCATTTCGTGTTTTGTTTTTCAAATCTTTCATCATACAATTCGATAAGAAATTTTAAAACATTAATGCTCTAGATCATAATTCGAGAACATCCGTTTTTTATGTTTGCGTCAGTGAATCGTTCTCGAAAAAAATTAGATATTTTGCAAGAGGATTGACAAGCATTGAAAATTTGCATTCACTAATAACACTTCCCCTGGTGAAAATTAAATGCTACATACATTTTACAATTATCGTAACAAGCCAACGACAAACCTTTTATTTGAAGAAGATATTAGAGTCCTTTCAGAAGGCAATTTAATTTGCCTAAGGAATGCATTAGGTATCATTGTCGACGAATCTTATTCTAAATATCAAGCTAAAGCTCCTGAACCATCTCATTTCTATTGTTTAGACATTGAATCGGTGCAAAATCGTAAGGTTCTAATGCGAACCTCGTTAGAACGTCAGCTGTGGTTTCCTCCCTTAATATTGTATTTTTCTTATTTTAGGATAGGTAATAGATTAGACTCTCAAGGCGGGGGTCCATCTGAAAAACGTATTTTGGCTGGGTATTATGTTTTTAATGCAAATATCTCGTTTACGTTTGAAGCAATCAAGAATCTCTATGCTCATTTCACATATCTATGTTCTGGGTTGTTTTGTAAATTTTTTGGTGATTTTTAGGTATATTTGGAGATAAATAGTTTTTCTCAATGGATTAGTAAAATTTATGGAAATAGGAAATTTTGAAGATTTGGTGTTGTTTTAATATTAGAGTTTGAAGTTAAAAAAATTGGTAGATACACCGGCTCCAAACAGTTGCCCAACAATCTGGGGTGCCATTGTGCGGTCGGGCAACTGTCTGGTGGTGTTCCATAACCCTTTTTTCCCTTTCAACCCCTCTTTAAACTTACCAAAATTTCACTTAAATTCATGTGTACCCCCACCCTAAACGAAGTTTTGCTCTACTCCTTCTCAGTGCTTCCTATTACGTAGCTAGTGTGTGTTCAATATTTATAATATTCCAGAGGTACAAATGACAGCTTATGCAATATACCAGACTGTAATTATACCTGAATTTTTGAAAACAGGGTTAGCAAAGATAAGGGCTCATTCTACTACTTGGCAATTAAAAGCAATAAAATCCGTCCAAAGGCCGATAAAAAAGCCTATATCTGACGCCGAGCAGTAAGTTAATGGTCCCTAGAAGCATTCCAATGAGTCGAAGTTTAGAATGACAGACAGACAGACAGACAGATAGACAGACAGACAGACAACCTTTATTTAAGCACGATAAGTTAAAAAAGCTGTGCAGCTTGTGGGGTCGTGCGTGAATACTAAAACCTAAAACCTAAGAATAAAATATGTACATAATGAATAACAAATTATAATCAACTATTTAAATTAAAAACTAATACTTAACTGTGTATATATGTATGTATGTATAAATAGACAGCAAAACCATACTTTTTTCGCGGACCGATAAACAACAGGATTTCGCATGGAATTGATTCCTACGTGTCAGCATAAACGACGCCGTTACGTGACATTTCAGCCTAATATCTCTCTGTATTTCCAGAAACATACCTAGAGAATTTGACTTGTCCTGACGGATAATCTTGATACAATTCTCTCCTAGAGCTAGCTCTCCACAAGGCTTATCGTAGTTCAAATAAAAAGGAAATAACTTTTCTGTATGCCTTTCGAGGCCAGGGAGTCTAAATTCACTTTGTTTTAGTTGAATCACGAATTGTACAATTTAATTAGCAGTGCATTAAAATGAAATTCGAGTCTAAATAAACACGAACGTACACATATCAAAACCACAGCGGAGAGTTGATCTATAGCTTTCTAAAGGCCTAAATCGTCCTGAATGGACTGAGCAAGAGCTTCTTACATGGAGAATCGCTTGAACTTCAAACAACCTCGGACATAATTAATTGCCGCATGCTGTCAGCAGGTCAATTACCACAGCAATAATCTCCCCCGCGCTAGCGAATTACAGACATGTCTGATAGTTAGCTAGGCCGAAAACGCCTGAAATTGATAAAACAAGGAAATGAAAGGTTTACTCACGATCGATCAGCCTTTGACGTGCTTTCCTTGACACTGTTCGTGGCCATGTTTTGCTCGCAAATAGCAATGTCCCGGATGTACTTCGATTTCAAGCGGCGGGGAAGTAGAATCTCATCTCTTAGTCCGCATCAAAGTTCGGGCCAAATAACGCCAACAGCAGCTAGAAATGTCTGCTACATTGCACGTCTAAGCCCTAAATTGATGCGGCTAAGGCTCTTTGCTGTCTAAAGCAAGCACACATTATCGTCACATGCAGCGTGTCCAAACGGGACTAAATCACGTCCCGCACCCAAAAATACATCTCAGGACGGCTTCATGCACGATAATGGACGACGCTTGCTAGCAAATCGTTCGACTTGCACCTTCATTGGACTTAATGATGTCCTCCGGCAGACTTCCTTTAGACAGCAGTTATAGAAAGCTAATTGAACAACGCCACCTCCGAGATACCGCGCGAAACTAACATTCAGCCGAGTGTAGCCTGGGTAAAACTTAACACCAAGTGGATAAGGGGCAAAGAGAGGGAGGGAGGGGGGAGGGGGGGGTTGGGCTAAACAAAATAAAAGATAACATTTCAGGCTAGGTAAGCTCTACAAGCTTCTGCCATTAAGGATTCCCCCCCCCCCCCCCTAGTAAACAAGCAGTAAACAAGCTAATATTAGACACTGGGGAAGTTGTGAAAAGTTACACAAAAAGTTAAGGTTTGCCGACCCGGTTTTCATAACTCCAGGTATAATTATTGTCGTATTTACTAATTTCACGATGTTTCATAA
>JAHPZR010054151.1:5000-10130 GCA_019787425.1 Platygyra sinensis | reverse complement strand
TAGATTTTCATGTGTTTTCAGCTACTTACCAGAAGTTAGGAAGCATTCAAACGGTTGCTGAAGTGAAGTTACAAATGCTATCGGAGACAGGGTTGTATATCTTAGTAGCAGAGAGTTGTCAAAAGTTTCTGAAGCTGTGTTTGACCTGACTGAATTGGAGGAACTTGACTTGCCAGATAATTATCTGGAAGAATTACCAACAAGTATTAACAAGCTGAAAAATCTGAAGAGGCTGATATCACAGGTGAACCAGTTGAGAGAACTTCCTCAAGCCATTGCTGAGTTGAGTAACCTGACCGTGCTTAGTGTGAGTAAAAACCAGTTGTCTGTTCTACCTTCAAACATTAAACATCTCAAGAATCTCCGGAGACTGTACTTGAGTAGTAACCAGTTGACTACATTGCCTGATGAGATTGGTGAACTGAAGGAGCTCGAATGGCTGAATGAGAGAATGGAGACTGGAGACTACTCGAGTAATTATAAAAACCAGTTGACTACATTGCCTGACGAGATTGGTGAACTGAAGCAGCTGAAATAGCTGAATGTAAGGGACTGGAGACTGGACTTAAGTAATAATCCTGTTGAGTGATAACCAATTGACTACATTGCCTGACGAGATTGGTGAACGGAAGAAGCTGAAAGTGCTGCTTGTGGCTGGAAATCCTGTAACATTGGAAGAAATGGTACAGGTTATGAAAATACCGAAGATTTCAAGCCACACCTATGAAACAGGGGTTCTTTTTCACCTGTCCTATTTATTTGGGAGTCCCCCTCCTCCCCAAGCCTCACAAGAAAACACTGACACAAGCAAAGAGAATTTAAATTTAGATAAACAAAATAAACAGGAAATTAAACAAGAACTCAAAAGAGCACTGTCCTAATCTTTCATTTGCATTTTGATTAACCAATCAGATTATGAGCTTGAGATTTCTATTGGATGATAGTTGATAAGGCACAGCCCGAGTCAACTTCCTCACAGAAATCAAGAGTGACCATCATTCAAAAAGTAATTTAAACCCTTTTCACAGACACTTTGAAAATGGAAACAAGCAGCCGCTATTTTGTCAACAAGGCACACTGCTACACTACTCACTATCTACAACTGAATAGATAGCAAGTAGGCAAAGCCAATCAGAGAGTAGCATTCACCATAGAATGCTAGTATACTAATACTTGATAGACACACAGAAATTTTTTGTTTAATATTTGTTAAGGTCTTGCAGGTCATAAAATACAAATAATAAAACAACTTACATCTTGTTAGCACCAATGCTTGCAAGTATGAAGTTCTTGTGTTACTCTGTGATGTTGCCAGTAAACAGAACACTCATGTACTACCAATCTTTGTAGTTCTACTGTCTTGTAATTCTTTGATGCTTTCTAAATTGAATTTTGAAGCTAATTAAGTCACGAGTTGCTCCATTCTCAAAATTTGATGCTAATGAGACTTGCTCTTCAAACCTGCAAAGAGAATAAAAACAAAAGTGAATAATCAGATACTAGTAGCAGCTTTCAACTGCTGTTCAGGTCCACTTGATGGGAGGCACTAAATCATTCTATAATGATGAGAGTGGAGATAACCTCCCTTAAGCAGTGTAGTGACAATCATAGCAAATAAAAAACAATCTGAAGGATCATTTTTTATATGCAACACATGTACAGTGGATGATAAAAGGTCTTCATCTTCCAAACTTCTATTATTCTACTCAGAATTTTGTCAGAATCCATGTAATAATATAAACAGTATTCTATCAATTTTTTCTCTTGATCTTAGTTGCAAGATCTCATCGGCTGAAAAGCTGTGTAGGAATCTAAAAGCATGTTTCATTATTTTATGTGTGTTCAGTCCAAATGATAAATTAGTGTTCTGCATGGCTTTAGCATTATTTGTCGAATAAATTAATAACAGTTCACTAAAAGTGCCACTATCATCAAATTTTTACCTCTTGATTTTTTAGGGGGAGAACAAAGAATTCTATAAAAGAATGAAAACGCCGTTTCCCGTTTGCAAATATCTGCATTAGTTTTGGAGATATTTAAGTTTGAAAAATGTGTAAAATATGCAAATGAGATGACTGATGATGTCATATACTCAACCCAATTTTACAT
Organism: Platygyra sinensis; assembly: GCA_019787425.1. Taxonomy (NCBI): domain Eukaryota; kingdom Metazoa; phylum Cnidaria; class Anthozoa; order Scleractinia; family Merulinidae; genus Platygyra; species Platygyra sinensis. The sequence continues at coordinate 8,021 of JAHPZR010054151.1, read as the reverse complement.
CATGTATATAAATAGAGCTATCTTGGCCAATATGTGGCACAGAGCATTGAAACTTGGCAGGCTAGTAGTTCTACAGAAAACACACCTATGGGTATAAAACATTTTGTTCCCATGGCAACTCACTCTTTTCCAGTCCCCACCCACTTGATTTCAATATGTAAGTGATTTCAGCCCAAAATAACATTAAACAAGGCCGAAAAAACCCAAGCTAACATATTTATATGCTTGTTGGATCGTGTATATGAGGCAGCATTTGCAAATATAAAAATAGGTAGTCAACGACTACATGTAGCTACTTCTGTAGGAAGGAAATAAAAAAAAGAGAGAGAAAGAAAGGAAACTGCAATGGAAAGCAACTTATTGTTTGGTCTGTTGACCCATTAAAAAATTATAGGCCTCTGAGAGGACATGAGGTTACTGGTAGGAAATACCGAAGTGCAAAACGAATGAAAGTATACGAGCAGAGTTCTCCATGTTTCGCAGTATTTTCATAGCTGTCTTAATTAGGGAACAGGTAAGACAACCATGAAAAAACCAGGAAATACAAAAGACAAGATAAGACACCTCTGCTAGCACAGTAATGAAGGTAGGAATAAAAAAAACACTGAAATGTTGTTGAACAAAATGTTTTCGCCATATAGCTAGCGAATGAGTATGACATAAATGATCCAAAACCACAAGATGAAAGCCAACAATTTTGTTTTAAACATGTAGTCCAATTGGTCTTGCCTTTGGTAATAACAATTTAAAATAATCTATGGGTATAGATCTATCTGCTAACAGGAAATGGAAGTGTATTTTTCCAAGATAGAGCTCTTCAGTTTCAACATGTGGAAATATGCATCCCTTTAACTTATAATTGAACATTTGCCACAATATTACTTAGCCAAACAACTTGATCTTTTATGAAATCTAACTTAACAAAACTACTTGATCATCTATGGAAACTAACCTAACATAACAACTTGATCCTCTATGGAAACTAACTTAATTAACATAATAACTTGATCCTTCATGAAAACTAACTTAACCCTTTAATGCCCAATAGTGACTTATAGATTTTACTCTGTCTAACGCCAGATGATTTTACTCGTCAAAAGGAGACCCCTTGGGCACTAAAGGGTTAAAAAACTATCTCCTTTAACCCTTTAATGCCCAATAGTGACTTATAGATTTTACTCTGTCTAACGCCAGATGATTTTACTCGTCAAAAGGAGACCCCTTGGGCACTAAAGGGTTAACCAAACAACGTGATTCTCTTGGAATCTTGTGAGGATATGGTACAAAATTTGTTCAAAATTGACTTTACAGGAAGACATACTGATGCACAAGAAATGATGTTATTTCTTTATCGCGCGACAAAATATGTCTAACGGAAGCCGAGAAATTCAATATGCAAAAATGAATTAATTGACTTTGGAGGGCATTAAACGAAAACCAATAAAACACAATTTCCTTTCTTGTACTATTACGGCTGATATTTGAGAAAACAACGGAAAATAAAAGCGAAGAACTGGTGTAAAAATCAATCTAAAAACAAGAAATCAAATTATTTCTTCCCTGTACGAAGGAATTCTATTATTTAATACGGCCAAAGAGGGATGAAAGTTGTGAATCAAAAAGACAAAAACAAGCCAATTATTTAGGGATCAATCGTATCTTAACTGTGTTATTAGTGCCCATTTATTTCTTTTCTCGTTTGTCTTGTAGTAGCTGAATAAAGACTCCAAAATATATTTGAATAAAGTGAATAAAGAAAATAAGCAAACCGCCCGATGGTCGGCATGAAATCCAGCGTGGAAGGTGCTATTCACTTTTAAAACCTAAAATTCCCAAACACAGGGGACCAAATGAAAGAAATCAGAAGAAAAGTTCAATAACAATAATTTTTCATTCAAGCTAGGGCGAAGAAACCTAGTTAAAAGCAAACAAATATTCCAAAATTTTGCAGTCATGCTTCACTGCATTGCATGTGCAAATTTATTCTTCAGGCTAAAACAAGAGCCTGAGTTCTTGCCGACTGCTTTTGCTGAATTGCTGTTATTTTAAAGCTCGTATAAGAGTTCGCCAGATGATGTATGTGGACCAATTCCAGGTGTTTCGCTGCCCAAATCGCTCCATCATGGCGAAGTCAAACATCTCGGTTCAGCGTTGGTTTTTCGGGTGGAAATTCTGAGCAGACCGTCAAACAACTTAGAGAAGTCTTTTCTAGAAAACACCGTGCACATTGCTTGAAAGCTGTGCCTGGTTACTGGTGCAAAATAGCAAAACATTGTAACTCCGCCGACAAATCCTCTCACCTGTAATCGCCAACTGTTCATTGAGTCCATGCACACTGCTCCACATGGAAAGAAAGCAACGTCACTGGAATGTTTCACTCGATAAGTAGTCGATCGTTCACGAGCGCGGTCGAAAATGGATTGGCCTCCGCTATCGTCGACGTGGAAGCATTTCGTCGAGTTTGGGATCGTATAAAACCGATAATCCGAGATAAATCGATAAATGTTCCCAACACAATCCGAAGATTGGACCACTCACGGACTTACACACTCGATAACATAGTAGCTATTTCTCTTCTACGAAGAGAAGTAGCTACAAAAATGGGATGCCAAAGGTGGCCAGAAATGCCTGTAATATTGGGGAGGTCTGGAACCCAGTATGTTGCCATGGTAACAAAACTGTTAAGCTCAAATTGTGGAGCACATTTAGTAGAGTCTCGCTGCAAAGAATCAAACATTTCTGATACAGATTGGCTGATATATCCTTTTTCATCATATTTGATCAAAATTTGGTTGAGTTTATGACGTCATCACTTGGCTAATTTGCATATTTTAAAAACTTGAATATCTCTGGAACAAAAACAGATATTTGAAAATAGTAAACGGCATTTTTCTTCTCATGCAGGCTTCTTGTTTATGCTTTAAAATGGCTCTGATACAAAAGATGTGATTTTTGTCATAGTGGCACTTCAAATAAACAGGTAATTTACATTCATACAAGACAAGTTTGTTTACAATCACA
>JAHPZR010054150.1:20000-22533 GCA_019787425.1 Platygyra sinensis | reverse complement strand
ATGAAGCTCAGAATTGCCCACATTCCATCAAACCTTGACTAGTTCAATAGAGAATAAGTATTAAACAGACAGTCTGATTTCATTTTATGGGAGGTAAAGGTAAATCATGTTTTTAATCCTAGGGAATAGAGGAGCCACCACTGGCTCCTGTCCCCAGGGGTATGATAATCTCCTCTGTTATTTTGTTAGGCAATGCATGAGCTAACACTAATTTGCCAGCACTTGAGTAAAAAGCAAAGAGCCTTTGGAAGAGTAATATGTCTCATACACAACACACTGACAGCAACCAGCAGCTGAATTCTGCACTGAAGTCTGAATATAGGTGGTTTGCAATCAATCTCCAAGAGAATGAAATGACAAAGGCGTGGTGACTATGTTTGTGGTGCAAACAAAAGAAGCCAATTGGAAATCAATGCATTCACTACTAGTTGATCATCCTTCCTGCCCCATCATAGCAGCTGTTCTGTTACAGGAGATGATGAGCAGGCTTCACAGTAAGGCTCACCTGAAGTTGAGTGATATTCTCTCATTCCTACTAGAGGGAAGGTTAGTGTCAGACAGACTTGCCCCAGTGTCCTCCCTCCAGGCATGGAATGACTGCCTGGGCTCCACCTTTGCTTTATCAAGCCCAGTCAGAGACTGGGACCGCTGCAGGTCATTGAGCTGTAGTTCTGAGAGAGATAAACAAAATAACATTAAACCTCCATTCATATCGCTGGAGATTTTCACAATCAACGCACAAATCCCACAGATCCTAAACAGACCCACACCACTAGTCTTTAAGTCCATTACCTAATATGTCATCGTTAATTTATGGTTAAACAACCACAAAACAGAACATGGTAATAATTATCTTTTATCAATAAATTATACCAAAATTAAAGATGAGAGATGACAATATTCTTTAAATTTGTTCAAAGTAATAAGTACTTTTTCTTCTTAACTGATTGTACCTTACTTTCAACTTTTGTAATAGGCATAAAATTGCCAAAAGCTGCTCTGGTTACTTGATATTAGTCTGTGGTATCACAGGATGTCAAGGCCTGATCATATCATACATGTATCGCTTTTAATTTGAAGTGACATTTTTCAACGGTTAATTAACAGGTTGTTGACTACTTTATGTAAGCATTTAAATAAATTTCCATGTTACATGTAAGTTTTTGTTATTGAAAAAAGAAATAGCTATTAAACATTTAAATCACAAGATTCCAGAAAGAACACACATACCTTGCAAATATCTCTGTAGTATACTTTTATCTGAAAAGTTAGATTATTATTTTATATGTAAGACAGGTTTAACTTTTATCAATTGACAAGTCAGCTCTGTCATTTTATAACTTTCATTATTTTATGTCTAAATCTTAATTAAAGTTAAATAATTCAACGATAATCCTTCTCAGTTAAACACTTGGCAGGCTGGCTTTAAAAAGGCTGAACCCACAATAGCCAGTGAGAATTATAAGAAAGGTGAAACCTTTCTGCAGTCAACACCCTCAATACTACTTCCTTGAGTAAACTAATCAATATTGAGTGAAAGATAATGCAGTTAAGTGAACATAATATTTTCAGTTCATGTAAAATTTATTTAACAGCATGGAAAAATGATCCAGGCATTAAAAATAAAATCATAAATTAATATATGAAAAATAATATTTACAGAGAAGCAAATGTAGAATTATACAGATTAAATTTACAAAAGCTAGAATTACTATAAATAACAAAACGAAGGATATATGCATCCACAATATTACATAAAATATACTTTCGTAATGTTTTCTGCAGAGGCTTACAAGTAAAATTGATTGAATTTAGAATACAATATTCAAAACAGGTCTGTACTCATCATAAATACATTTACAGTTAAAACATTTTCAAACCATATATTACATGGAAATCTTCCTCTGCTTTAGTTTACAAGACAAATGATGGAAGGATAATTTCAGGAATGCCGAAAGCAAAACTCATTTTTGCAACATGGAACAGCAGAGCTTTCACTGATTTCTCCCTTCTCATATTTGCAAGATCAAAGTGTCAACACAGCCACAGACATGGTTCTTATACTCATATTCATGAATTTTCTGTCCTCATTAATTATTAATAAAGGTGTGTGATGTTACATGTACATTACCTCAGTTGGAATTTGAAATTCCCTAAATCTCTCTGCATCAAAGTTTATTTTAAATGACCAAAAGGAAATTGATTTAGCCTGAAGCAATACGTTATTTTTTTTTTCTTGCATTGGATCTCAAATATATTCATTTGATTATGCATAATGGTTTTGCATAATTATATTTTTATTAACCAGACATATCCACCTTCACTTCACAGTAGATGCAACAATTATGATCAGGACATCAAAAACAACAGTAAAGTTCTAATTTTTGAAAAGAAATTCACAAAGAAACTCACACATGACAGTAATATTTCCATCATAAATAATTATTCCTCAGTTTGTTTTGTTATTGATAAAAGGAAAGAAAGAAAAACAGCAGGTGAATCTTTCAATAAATTACATGAAAACTATTGCCTG
>JAHPZR010054150.1:7500-15000 GCA_019787425.1 Platygyra sinensis | reverse complement strand
TGGCGCCTACAACAGTCGGGCAATGGTGAGGTCATTCCCTAGGAACGAAAAAGCCAGTGTATGGGTCGATCGTCATATTTCAGAAATAGCTTTGTGTGGTTTATATTGAAGGCTGCGAGTGTTATGTCCAGAACGGCGCTCGATCGAACAACAGCACGACGTGATGCTATGGCGTGCGAGTTCCGGGCACGGTTTTGACGACCGCAATTGATTTTGTTATCTCGTCAATCTTTGTGCTTTAACTCTTGGGGAAATTCCTCTCGGAAATTCACGAAAAGCCGGGTGAACACGCTGTGTAGATCTTCAAGTTATTCTACCAGAACGCCACCGGAAAGCAACGTGTTTGTAGTGTGGTGCCTTGTGTGTTGTGTTTATCAAACTGTGGAAATCTGATGCTTGGTGGAAAAGCATTCAAGGTAGATTTTTTCGAGTGCATATATAGTGTAGCTTTATGTTCAAAAATTTCACTTTTACTTATGTAAGCCTTCGTTTTAGCTTTGTTTTGGCGAGTCTCAAATATCTATTATCTTGAATACAATACAGCATTTTTAGCAGCGCGGTTTTTAATTCCTTATTTCGTGAGCAGAAATTAAAATGAATGAATGGGTTGGCTGCTCTAACAAGACTCTTGTTTTGAAAACAGATTTTAGCTTAATTGCTTGTAATAACTACATATCTTGTCGAAATGTACGTAAATTCTTGCGAAATCGTCACATATTTGCAAAGTTAATATATTTCTTGGCTTCATATTGAATATTTATTATTACTAATACGAATACATTTTAAATTGCTTTTTATAGACTAAACATAATCTCTCTTATGGTAACCAAGTAAGAGACAGTTTTGTTGTTGATTATTTTTGCCTGTTTAGTCTTTGTTTACACAAGAATCCTTGATTTACGTATCTTCTGTCAAAAATTGATCTTCCACCGTGTTTACATTTTGTGAATTTTTTACTCTTCAGGGGTTGTCCGGCACGTTTGTGCAAATATTAAAATAATCAATAGAATTGACAGATATTTACTCGAGATATATTGTTTTTCGGCAACACGAATATTTGATACAGTTTTGATAGTAGATTCTTTTTTGAAATTCAGGTTGTGTCTGTACGCGTTCAGGCTTTCGGTGGATACTGAATTTAATAGCAAAAAATGTCAATTTTTTTTGTTAATTGCTCTTATGTTTCGCAAAAGGATCTCTAAAAATACGATAGCCTTTTAATGATATGGATCATCTCAATATAAATTATTCTCATATTGGCTGTTTACATGAAAAATAAAAACATTGTTAACTGAAGTTTTAAATAGAGGTTGAGTGGCCATTTTGGTTGCCCTTAGTAACGCACAAGCCTCAGCTTTCTGTGGTTTAATACCTGTGAAGTTAATCATACATTTGACTTGCCTCTGAAAGAGGAAAAAATAACTATTTGTATTGAAGTATAAATTATCATTTGCCATGCGCCGACCCTGCGAAAACTACCAGCTCTGGCTGTTTTGCACAGGACATTGTTTCCTTGGAGCAAATTACCTGGTAATACTTGTCTGTGTTGTCTGCTAATCCTGCTTTTGCTGCCGTGAGATAATTTGTTTCGTAATGTTATTTGAATTTGTAGATTGCATGCAGAAGGAAGCAAGGACAGATCCTTTTACTGACAAATTACTTAATGAAAGACCGCGTTTCATAGCAACAGCGGTCATACGCCCCCAGAGCGTGCGTCATGGCGAGGAAGCACCCTGGAAGGGTTCTGAAGATGGCGCGAAAGTTCCTGAAGGCCTGGGGCTTCCCGCAGTAACGCATGTGGGTCCCTCGTCGTACTCTAGTGGGCAGTCTGGCGCAAGGCCATCGATAAGCGTTGCTGATAGAAAGCCCTAGTGTCGGTGAGGAGTCTACGCCCGCCAAAGAGACGTCTGAAGAGGAAAGAAACATGGCGTCAAGCTCGTCTACCTCCGAGTCTGAGCCAGATACGCGTGCAGGCGGTAGTATCCGTGACAGAATAGCGGCGCTGTCTGCGGCAGCAGGCGTGTCAAGATTGAATGTGACTCCAGGCAGGGAACAGTCGAGGATTACTGTAACGAAAGGCGCCAATCAGACAGCTGAGGCCGACGAAACGCACGGAAGGGTCAAAGTAGGCTTATTCGCGGAATCAAGCGAAAAAGCGGGAGATACAGAAAGTCAACACGAATTTTCAAGAAGTTCCGCCAAAGATGGTGTCGCATTCAATGTTGAATTTCAAAGTGCATCAAAGAGTCGACCTCCGCCTCGTGTGCTGTCAAGATTTACGACTGCCAAGCTAGAAAGTAAAGACGAGGCAGTTGTTTCTGAACATCGGATTGTAAGTAACCCAGAACTTGGGGCCGCACTAAAGGACAAATCTGTAGCGTTTGAGGTTAACTTCGATGATGAACCGCGTTCAAAACGCGCCAAAGATGAGCCAGTTTTGCTGCAATCGCCTTTTAAGGCCCTTAAAATGCGTTCAAACCTCAGACGCCATCAGAGATTAAAGCCCGGTCAGCCTCAAGGTGCGCACATCATTTCTCTTTCGAACGTTGCCGATAAGGGTTTCCTGGTTTCTGTTCAGAAGGATGAGTCAAAACCCAAAGGTGATCCATCTTCTGGTCGTGAAAATGGCGAAAAGACGTTAGATTCACCTGGCAATCCTAAAACCAACGGCTAAACGATCCGAGTTTTCTTTTGTTTTAGAAAAACTCGTTACGGGAGAAGAAATTAGCGGAGACCTACCTGTTGATTCAAATTCGAACGATATTTCCATAAGGCCGGAAGCTGTTAGAGAGCAGAGTGACGATGAAGTACCAAAGCTGCTAAAACGAAACACTTTTACTTTAGATACAGTGTCCGACCAAGGGTTACCAATCGTTAAGGTACTTAATGAACTTGCGAGTAAAGAGGAATCTAAAGAGGATGTAGGTCTACCAACAGGTGAGCAAGTCTCAAAGCGAGGCACCTTCACCTTAGATCCTGTGTCCCAGTCCATAGAGAATGCAAGTAGTGAAGGATTACCTGTTGTCAAAGTGCTCAATGAACTGGCAAACAAGGCGGAATTTGAACAAAGTAAACTGCAGTCGGATGCTGATACCTCATCGCTGCCAGATGACAAGACACAGAAGCGAAGCACGTTCACTTTGGAGAGCGTGTCTCAAGAAATAGAAAGCGCGATTGCACACAGTGGAATAGTGAATAATGTTTCACATGTAGCGGCGAAGAACTTGAGTGAACGGGATGACATCTCCCTTCCATGTAAGCCGGTTCCAGACGATACATTAGTAAAAGAGAAGACCGAACCTTCAGAGAAACGATCCACTTACACCTTAGATGCAGTATCGTCTTCGTTGCAAAGTGGAACTGAGGATGGTGTACCTGTTGCTGAGGTGTTATGTAAGCTAGCCAAACGCGAAGAGTATAAATCATCAACTTTGCATGGTGCTGACGATTCTTCAGCGCAAGTTGAGTATATTCCAAAGCGTGGCACGTTTACTCTGGACACCGTGTCGCAGACGTTAGAAGATGCCCAGGAGCAAGGCTTGCCAACAGTGGATGTGTTAAATCAGCTTGCGTCTAAACACGAGTCTCATCCGTCAAGTGGTGCATCAACAGAAAACACGTCAAACTCCAAACCAGCCCAAAACAGGGGAACCTACACATTAGATACGGTATCACATGCGATTGAGGAAGCAGTGGAATTAGGAATTCCTGCTTCCGTGACATTAAATCGTTTAGCTCAGGAAGGGAAGCCATTACAGAATACCCCTGCGCATGGAGATGATAATTCGTCCGCTGGCGATGTTAAGTGTGGTGTCAAAACTCACCGAACGCACTGTCTCGACCATCGAGACGAGATCGAGGCTTCGTTTGAGGATGCTCTAGAGCAGCTTGAGGATTGTGTGACTTTTGTAGCGTTCCCGTCGGTTTCTCATCGAGAACGACCGCTTTCTGATCGGAAACCATCGCCTCCAAATCGGGAGCTATCGTCGTCTGATCTGGAGCGATCGTCTTTTAATCAGGAACGATCGTCACTTGATCGGGAAGGAGCCCCTTCCAACCGGGAACACTCGTCTTCTGATAAGGAGCTATCTTTGGAGACTTCAGAGAAGCGTTGCACTTACAGTCTTGACGGTGTTGCGAACTCTGTTGAAGACGGCGTTGAATATGGTGTTCCTGTCGTTGAAACATTGGATCGTTTATCAAAAACGAACGCTGGTTCCAAGGAGAGGGTTTCAGAAGCTCAATTGTCTATACAAAAAAGGAGAACCTACACTTTGGATGAAGTCTCACTTTCGTTGCAGACTGCTTCGGAACAGGGTATTCCTGTAGTGGAAGCTTTGAAAAACATGACGAAAACTAATGAAGCTGTCAGAGGGACTGGAGAGAGTGTACAGAAGCGAGGCACCTACACACTGAATGACGTATCAAAATCTCTGGAGCACGCTAAGAAAACCGGGATACCTGTTATTGAAGCTCTCGAATGCTTGTCGAAGGAAAAAGCACCAAGTCCACTACGACTTAAGATACCAGAGAGAAGTCCAGAAAACAGAGGAACATATACTCTTGATGATGTGAGTTATACCTTGGAAAAGGCGAAACAAAAAGGTCTTCCTGTTGTCGATGCCTTAGGAAAAATGACTGTGCCTACAGATGTTTCGCTCAGGCAGACGCCAGACGCTGTCCATCGACGACAAGAGAAATTGGTAAACAGGAAGACTTATGCGCTGGCAAGTCCGCTGGAGACGATTGGTGAAGGGGCAAAGTTGCGTCTTTACGATGGAAGCCAAAGGCAGTTAATGTCGCCGCTAAGTTTGCACGCGAAAGCTAAAGAACTGACGGCATCCAAAGCTAATGGAAGTGAGAGCAAGGCTAGAGGCTTAGGTGTCGTCCAGAAGTTAGATTTCTTAACTTCAGCATGCGAGCTTTTGTTACAAGCGAATGCTAAGGAGATATCTAAGGATTTACAGACGACTGCCTCGTGTCGCGAAAAATACTCGGAATAATCCGACTGGAGACGAATCTATAAGAAGACTGCATGAAGATCAACCTGAACGTGTGAACGAAAGCGTTAAGGATGAGAAATCTTGTCCTGATGGCAATCAGACTGAGCGCCGTACGTATTCTTTAGACAGTGTTTCACAGACCATTGACGACGCAAAAGCCGCAGGAATTCCAGTTGTCGATGCTCTAAAAGCTGTCACATCTGCTGCGAAAACTGATACACATAGGACTAATCTAATGCGTCTCAACTCAAAATCTGACTCAGAGCTAGTTAATGAAGGTAACGAGAAACACTCGCCCGAGAGGCACACTCACTCACTAGAGGACATGTCGAGAACACTTGAAGAAGCTAAGAAGGCAGGAATACCTGTAATACAAGCACTTGACCAGCTCACGAATGAGCTGGTGGAATTCTCAAGAACAAGGTTAGGAGAGGACTTGAAGATAACGCAATTAGACAAAGAAAACCGGAAGCGGAAGCGCTTCTCAGAAACAACAATGCGCCATCATAAACCAACGCGTGAGCAATCGCCTGGCACCTCTCCCCTCGCGTCACCTTACCCCCCACCCATAAGGAAAGCTTATTCGCTGGATGACGTTGCCTTCGCAGTGCAGAGGGCGTTCCAGTCTGGCACGTCTTTAAGTGACTTCTTGGACAGCATTGCTTCTGAAAAACCTGCTGAACCGGTTTCATCGTCCATGGACGTCAGACCGCGTTCTGTGGATTCAGGTTTTCTGTCTTCGTTGTCCGATTACGATATCTCGTCGCAAAGTTTCGAGTCTTCGCGTAACCGAAGCAATACGTACATTCTTGATAGTTCCAATGAAGAGCTCGATCTGGCAAAAATCGTACAACCGAGGGTAAAGGAGAACACAATTCATGGTGATTACACGACGCAGTCTCCTGCGGTCGACCAGAGTGAAAATCGTAGGACGTTTACGCTTGAACACGTGAGTGGCTCGGTAGAACATGACCTATCGCGTGGTGTTCCTGTAATCGAGGCTCTGGAAAAGTTATCAAACAGTGCTGGGCTTCAGAAGGAGAATACGAACGATATTGAATGTAAAGAAAACGTCAAAAATGGTTCCCCAGAAGTGTCGGACAAAACAGTTGTAAAAAACTCAAGTTCAGGGAAAAAGCAATCGCCGCCAAAACCAAAAGACAGATATCCAAGAAATCAAACGCAGAAAATTCAAACTCAGACGCATTTGTTATTGAGTATTTTTCATCAAATGGTCCGCAACAACCAAATACGTCGAAATTCCACATAGTTGACAACAAAGTTGAAGAGGTTAACTTAAACAAGAGTGAAGCGAATGCTAAGAATCCGGCAAAACCTAGCAAAACTTTAGAAAATGACGTAAACTCAGATGTTTCTTCATCTTGGGCATTTGTTTCACAACAAACTCTCAAGGAAAATGCTGAATCGGTTCGTCAAATGGCGATGGATAAAAAGGCCGACTTGGTACCCGCTAAGGAACCTGAACCGGTGGAACTGAAAACTGACTCAAACGTTGCATCTCCCCGAGGACGCGCCACATGGCGCCCCAGTGGTAGTGTGTTAGATAAGATTGCTAATCTAATGGATGCCGTAGAGGACTGTGGGTTGTCTCCTTCTGATGTTCTTAATCAAGTAACTGACTTGCCTTGTGATGACGAAGGTTTGTTTTGTGATGATAGACACTTTCACCCCTAAGAGTACCTAAGCTTGCATTTTGTGAAATGAAATGAGGGGTCAATAGCTTTCATTTGAATAGTCACACACAAGGGTTTCATCTGCAGACTTTAAAGGTAGAACCATGTTGTACGGCATAATAAACAGTACCACATGAAAGAACTGCTCAATAACTTTCATTTGAATGGTCACACGCTAGGGTTGTATCTTCATCCCGATAAAAGTTAGAACCACAATGTAGCGGAGCACAACAAACAGTTCCACATGAGAATACTGTTCAATGGCTTTCATTTTAATGATCAAATACAAGGGTTTCATCCACGGACTTGAAAGTTAGAATCACTCTGTGCAGCATAGTAAACAGTACCACATGAAACTACTGCTCAATAGCTTTCATTTGAATGGTCACACTAGGGTTCATTCACAGACTTGCAAGTTAGAACCACCTTGTACAGCATAACAATCAGCACCACATGAAAGTACTGCTCAATAGCTTTCATTTGAATGGTCACACACTAGGGTTTCATTCAGATACTACGAGGATTATCGTTAAAAAAAAAACAACAATCGGGTAAAGCAATTATGTTTCCTTTTATCGTAACTCCCACTGCGGCCATGTGTAAGAGCTTCCCAGTCCAGTATCAGCCTTTACTTTGCGCTAAACAAGACAGCATTGCGCTACAGTTGGTCGCGCGTTATATGGCACTGAATAGCGTGACGCAGACAAATAAATTTACTGACGAGGTTTTGTGTTTTAGGTGAAATTGACGAAACGCCAGATGAAGTTGAAGACGAAAAGGCAGTGACGTCACAGATAGCTTAC
>JAHPZR010054150.1:0-2500 GCA_019787425.1 Platygyra sinensis | reverse complement strand
TTTCTACGTCGGATTGTTCTTTGTTTTAATATAATGAATTAAAATGAGACGGAGAGAAATTTTTACTAGCTAACTCGTAACTGTGTTGCTTCTGTTGTCATTGCAGGTATAATAGCGGTGGGAAAGAGTTTACAAAGATTCCTTCCAAGACCTTATCCATCGCAGTCGACGGATTTGCCATCCAGAAATCTTACTGGCAAAGTGGGAAACCTGTGGTACAGTCCAAAACTTCGTCTAATCTCAAGAGACCCCCTCGGCACCCTCAAAGATGAAATCCCCCCCCCCCCTTTCAACCACTTGATGTTGTTAAATCCCGGGGGAGGGTTGAACTGAACGTCTATGACAAAGAAGTGATGTTACTTTGTATATGGAACCCTCTTTTTCTGTACGTTAGATCGTGTTTGTTAATGGAGATCAGACATTGCTCACAAACTTCTTCCCTGCGGAACACGAGATAGTCGCAGCGGAATAAAAATGTTAATGTTACAATTCTAAGCTCCGCTTAAAGAAAACGTTCAAGTGACTTCAGCTGTTAACAGATTAATTTTCAGTTATCCATGAACCAAGTTAACGAAAAACAAGTCTTCATCTTCGAAAAGGGACAGTAATTAAAACTGTCATTCGGGTGAAATTTTGAGTGGTTAAACTAATTTTTTGTCGACTTTTCTTTGTTTTCACCTCTTGCTTTTGCAATTTATAGCAAGCTACGAGCCATACTTTTTCAAGAAACCTCGCTATATTCAGCCTAGATGCTGTCCCTAAAGCGATAGCCAAGTCAGTGGAACGCAAGAGATGTACTTTTAACTTACGAATTACTCTTGTAAAAGTTGTAAACAAAAAGAAGCGGTTATGTCAAAAAAAATGAGTTATTTTAATATTTATTTCATCTTGGTCCCGAAAAACTATTTAAATTACAGTACATTATTGTTAAAAGATGCTGTGACCGGGCCGTACTGACAGACGTATTGTATGTTATCATTACAAATATTGAGGATGTTTAAATATTACTTGTAAAGGTGAGGTTTATGCAGAAACAAAGTATGCCTCTAGGAGATTATTTGTTGACAATAAGTTCTGTATACAGGAAAAAAATAAAAGATATAATCTGTGATTGAATGTTGTATTTGGAGTGTTCGAAGGCTTGGACTATGAAATGCAAAAAAGGCCTGGCCTTTGACAACTTTGTTAGAGAAGTCTTGTAGGCTTGTCAGGGGTATTATCTCGCGAATAGCTTAGCCGGGGGGATACTCCCAGAAACGTTGGGCGGGGTGTGTGCGGCCCACTTCCCAAAACCCTTACCTGTTTTTGACCAAAATCTGCGATTTTCCCTGCCCCATTTATGACCTGGCCAAAAATGCGGGCTTTTAATGACGGTCTCGTTGATAATGATGAATAAAAAGCTTTTCTAATAAACATACCTAATTCAAGACGAGAGTGATTAACACCATACCCTATTTATCACCAAAATGGCCAAACTCGATACCCTGTTTATGATGAAAACGGATGAAAAACCATACCTTTTGGGGCCCGCACATATCGAGACAGCCCATATAAGGAGTGTAACACTTCGCAATTTGCTGCGTTAACAAACATCACAAAATGGGTGCAATGCATTTTCTCAAATTTCAATCTTTCAGTTTTAGGGCAACCAAGTTACTGGTAAAACAATACATTTTGTTTTGGAAAATTACGTTTGTGGGTCTGCGAGAATAAACAGATTTTGTCACCTATGGCAAATTTTCATTTTGGAATGCTTTTAGTACATCTGAGAGTAATTATAAGGACAAAAGTATTAGTTTCTGTCCGAGAGTTAAAACGCTTTTGAAAGCCAAGCAGTCTACGTCAATGAGAGTATTCCTGTAATTGGTGACGTTGCTAGACTACGTGTGGTCCCTCTTTCGCCTCGTCCGTCGTGCGTGACGCAAAAGAACGGTCGAAAGAAAAAATAGTAGCGCGAAATCGTGTCGGGAGGGAGAGGAGTGCTTCTCACCCACGCTGCCGGGTGTGAAGTCTTAAAATTGAGAAATAAAAAACAATCTATAGGGCTGTGTAGAATGCGGACTAGATAAGAAGTGTTATTCACTGGTTTTGCCACTAAAATGACCTTTGTATTTTGCTGTGTTGCCTGTCAAATTTCAAACAATGAGCCTCCCTTTCAGGCTAGTTCCAGTCCACTGAGAGGGATGTCATAAACGGATAATATGACACGTGGCGGACCTAGTGATACGCCGGTGGATTTCACTGAGTTTACTTCCATGTAATATGTGTGTGGTGTGACATTCACGAGAACGGATTATATCGTCAACTTGCCGATGATATTGGAAAACCAAACTCTAACTTTTTTATGCTGAAGAAAAACCAAAAGAAAGCCAACTTTACGCATAACTTACTAGCATTTAATTTACTCAGCCATCTTTGCATGATCAAGCGAATATGGGAAACTGTTGTAGTCGCGAAACGCCCGATGTCGGAAGGCCACTGCTTTATGAAAAACTGGGTG
>JAHPZR010054149.1:50000-52172 GCA_019787425.1 Platygyra sinensis | reverse complement strand
CAGTTGAAACTGGAGCATTGCGAGTTAGTTTCTATCGCGGGTTTGCAAGGAAAGAAAAGCTAAGCGGGGTAATTCTCAAGCCCGAACAAAAGAAGCAGTAATATCCCTTTGAAATGGAAAGGACGTTTTTGCCGTGCTACCAACTGGTTTTGGTAAAAGTCTTATTTACCAAAGCTTTGTCTTTGGTAAAGAAATCATCGATGGACATTCCGCCAGCAGTAATTGTCGAACGATGGCATATACAACACGCACAGTCAACAGACTTGCGTGTAAACAGCTACATTTGAATCCTGTGGTACAAGAACGGTCAAAGGAGGAATAAACCTATACATCGAGCTTCAGAGACATAAGTTCGATCAGATAGCTTCAAGAAACATAAGAATATCTCTAGGCAAGCGAAGTAAACTAAAGCTACTCCGAAGAAAAACATACAAGGGCAAATATGATACCCGTGATCGAGAAGAATGAATCTACCGACTGTACAAACAGTTCTAATCACAGCCCGGCGTCGTAATATAGAAGGCAAGTAAGCAGCACGTTAGCAGTTAACGACATATTTTGTCCCTCAAAAGCAAATACTTGGAGACCTAAAAGCATATATATTGCAATAGAAATGAATCGAAATGAGCCAAAACAATGCACTAACATATGGCAAATTACAGAGGTGTCACACTCGATGAAGCGATATGCAGGTATAAACAGCAGAAATCAAGCAGACCTATGACCTCAAAAATTAGCCATGGCACGATCTAACTGCTATACTCTACTTAGAATTCCTCCCTATAACACAACATGAACATAAATTGCCCTTCATAAACACGAGTGAAGCGACTAAGATGTCGAGTGACCCAACAGCGAACGGCAAATGTACAAATGTCACGAACCGTAGAAGTCGTGTAGGCTAGTCAACCCCATTTTACACTTATAACAATAACTTTGCCGCGAAATAATCTCAGATTGCAAACTGGGCAGAACCATTAATCAAACAGCTGTCAAAGGCGGCAAATCGAAAAGATCAAAATACCACCGCAGTCTCTTTCTTTTTCCTTTTCCTCCGCGCCCGCGCTTTTCGCGGCTCGCGCCTTCGCCGCTCGCCGCTTGCTAATTGATAGCTCTAATTAAACGCAAGGAATACGCTAGGAAAAGAAAGAGACTGCTCGCAGTCTAGCTTATAGCCCGTGTGCACATTTCTGTAAAATAATCTACTTTCAAGCGGAAAAAGTGAAAATTGTCACCGGCCGCGTGAAAGGAAAGAGTAGGTTAGAGTATACTTCGTTCGTGTTTTGAAAATGTCGTGTTATCCACTTGCTTCATGTTTATGGCTGTACGCTGGAGTCTAGTGTGATACTCTTAAGGCCAATTTGCTGTTTAACCCTTTCACTGCCAAGGGCGACTTAATAGATTTTACTCTGCCTTACGTCAGACGATTTTACTCTGTCTTACACCAGACGATTTTACTCTGTCTTACACCAGTCGATCTTACTTTGTCTAACGCCAGACGATTTTACTCTGTCTAACGCCAGGCGATTTTACTCGTCAAAGGGAGACCCTTGGCAGTGAAAGGGTTAAGAGGAAAACATTTCGCAACGAGTTCTCTGCTATAAGACAACTTAGTCATGAGCCAATCAACGTGCTTGATTGTCCGTGCAATATTTCTTAGTATTGGACTGGGTTAAATTTATACAGGTTTCTTCAAAGCCCTTTCATAAATCTTTCATCACTCTGTTATTGACCAAACAGTTCTCAAGACCGCACTTAGTGGACGTACGACTGACAATGCAGATTTACAAATTTCGACCATTCCGCAGCGGTCGGACGGTCTTGGCCCGGGAACGAGATTTTCCATGCACAGAGGTTAAATACATTTCTTTTACTAAATTAAGAGCACCTATTTATTAGTGATTTTTCATTGTACAGGCCTGTTTAGGCAAAACCTTCTTCCTTCTATAGTCTTCCTCAGAGCAAATAGTGTACTACTGGAAATGCCAATATATATATTAATATACACTGTAATACTACGTTTAAAAATGAAAGAAAAAGAAGACAGGTGATTGCAAAGATATGCTCAAGTTGAAGAAGATTAAAGATATTTCTTTTTCCTTTATTGCCGTAAAATGTTCAAAAAATCACTGCCGTCTGATGTCTGAAATTTCTAAAGAAACGAGATGTATA
>JAHPZR010054149.1:10000-45000 GCA_019787425.1 Platygyra sinensis | reverse complement strand
AGACAAAGTAAGATCGACTGGTGTAAGACAGAGTAAAATCGTCTGGTGTAAGACAGAGTAAAATCGTCTGACGTAAGGCAGAGTAAAATCTATTAAGTCGCCCTTGGCAGTGAAAGGGTTAAACAGCAAATTGGCCTTAAGAGTATCACACTAGACTCCAGCGTACAGCCATAAACATGAAGCAAGTGGATAACACGACATTTTCAAAACACGAACGAAGTATACTCTAACCTACTCTTTCCTTTCACGCGGCCGGTGACAATTTTCACTTTTTCCGCTTGAAAGTAGATTATTTTACAGAAATGTGCACACGGGCTATAAGCTAGACTGCGAGCAGTCTCTTTCTTTTCCTAGCGTATTCCTTGCGTTTAATTAGAGCTATCAATTAGCAAGCGGCGAGCGGCGAAGGCGCGAGCCGCGAAAAGCGCGGGCGCGGAGGAAAAGGAAAAAGAAAGAGACTGCGGTGGTATTTTGATCTTTTCGATTTGCCGCCTTTGACAGCTGTTTGATTAATGGTTCTGCCCAGTTTGCAATCTGAGATTATTTCGCGGCAAAGTTATTGTTATAAGTGTAAAATGGGGTTGACTAGCCTACACGACTTCTACGGTTCGTGACATTTGTACATTTGCCGTTCGCTGTTGGGTCACTCGACATCTTAGTCGCTTCACTCGTGTTTATGAAGGGCAATTTATGTTCATGTTGTGTTATAGGGAGGAATTCTAAGTAGAGTATAGCAGTTAGATCGTGCCATGGCTAATTTTTGAGGTCATAGGTCTGCTTGATTTCTGCTGTTTATACCTGCATATCGCTTCATCGAGTGTGACACCTCTGTAATTTGCCATATGTTAGTGCATTGTTTTGGCTCATTTCGATTCATTTCTATTGCAATATATATGCTTTTAGGTCTCCAAGTATTTGCTTTTGAGGGACAAAATATGTCGTTAACTGCTAACGTGCTGCTTACTTGCCTTCTATATTACGACGCCGGGCTGTGATTAGAACTGTTTGTACAGTCGGTAGATTCATTCTTCTCGATCACGGGTATCATATTTGCCCTTGTATGTTTTTCTTCGGAGTAGCTTTAGTTTACTTCGCTTGCCTAGAGATATTCTTATGTTTCTTGAAGCTATCTGATCGAACTTATGTCTCTGAAGCTCGATGTATAGGTTTATTCCTCCTTTGACCGTTCTTGTACCACAGGATTCAAATGTAGCTGTTTACACGCAAGTCTGTTGACTGTGCGTGTTGTATATGCCATCGTTCGACAATTACTGCTGGCGAATGTCCATCGATGATTTCTTTACCAAAGACAAAGCTTTGGTAAATAAGACTTTTACCAAAACCAGTTGGTAGCACGGCAAAAACGTCCTTTCCATTTCAAAGGGATATTACTGCTTCTTTTGTTCGGGCTTGAGAATTACCCCGCTTAGCTTTTCTTTCCTTGCAAACCCGCGATAGAACTAACTCGCAATGCTCCACGTTTCAACTCCATTCAGAAGGGAACCTTTTGCATTGGTGATTTCAGCTGCACATTCGTGGGAAGTCGATGAGGGGCTTATACAGTAACTTATTGTATTTCAAACCAACAGCAGGCGAACGCACAAATATTACTTTTAGCTTATGTAAATGTAAGGGAACTGGCGAATGTCATTATACTAAACAATATTTCTCGATATTCTTGTTGTCATATTCACTTTCGTAATTCTGTCTCAAAAGCGGTGAACAAGACGAAAGTAAAACCGTTTATTTTATTTATGCATTATTGATAAGGAGCAGATATTGAAATTTTTGCTAGGTTAATAACTTTTTGTTACAATGCGCAAC
Organism: Platygyra sinensis; assembly: GCA_019787425.1. NCBI lineage: Eukaryota > Metazoa > Cnidaria > Anthozoa > Scleractinia > Merulinidae > Platygyra > Platygyra sinensis. The sequence goes on along the minus strand of JAHPZR010054149.1, from coordinate 43,176 downwards.
TTCAAGCTGTAGAAATATTAATATAGGTTCAAAATAGATTTCCATATCAATGAAAGGTCTTTGTTGCGCGAGGAAACTTCACAAGAAATAAAACAACGCGATAAAAGCACTAATCACGTGACAAACTAAATGATTTGCCATACATCATATCGCATGTCTAAATTCGACCATTTTCAAGTTATGCACCAAGTATAATTTGTCAAATGGAAGGTGTTATCAATTTTAAACACGTTTCCTTATTGCGCCAGGATATCTCCTGTTTTTAATGAAGACAGAATGAAAGCTCAACAATTGAATATTGACAAACTAATTTCCTGCAGGATATTAATTGTGCTGTGTTTATTTTGGTATGTTTCAGCCCGGTTCGAGCGTTTCACGAAGAAAGAATAGAATTGATAACAGATTAAGAGCATCCAAACTTGCATATTTTTATCCGGGCTTATTTCCCGGGAAGCGAATATAGGAGTCGGATAAGTCTGTCTACAGATCCACTGCTAAGCTTAAATGACAGCTAAAAGGTAAGAGTGCAAAAACAAGAGAAATGAATTTTCCATTCATGATGATTCTGAGAGGATCGAAATAATCTTCAGGCGTCTTTACGTGTGAATGGATCACCCCAATGATTTAATTTTCAGTATTCTTGAAGGCGTGAAATTCATATTTGTATGACAGGAGCTGAAGAGAGCTACTGTTACTAATTCCCCCTTTCAAAAGAAAAATCACCCGGTACTTTTTGTTAACTGGTGCGTACGTACTTGTTGCACTATTTTAACACATGCCGTCCTTAGGTTTACCTCGATCTGCACCAATAACTCGGCATCGTAAATGATACTGTATTTTTGCGTCTTGTAGCGGGCCAACAACTGCACTCTTACTGTCGCTAAAACCGAATCTTACAGTCATTTTTGTTTGATTTTTTCACAGTGTTGCGCTTAGGCATCATCTAATTATACAAAAGTGATATTCGGTCTTGATTATAACCTGCTTCGCAATCTCTTTGAAGTTTACTTTTCACAGACGTTATGCCAGAAATTGGATACTATTTTTATCACGATCAAAATGACAATTTTTCTTCGATATCCTAATCACGGAGTAGTCATCTTATCAGCTCAGAGTGAAAGCAAATATAAATATCAAAACTCGGTATTTTCTTCTTTTAGAATGTAAATGTTTTTTTTTTTTTTTGCAGCAGTTCGTATTTAGAACACAGAACCAGGTTGAAGAGGAACCCAGCAGCGTAATTCTATTCGAGACGTGAAAATTGTTTTTTTTTTATCACTGAATTTTCTTACGAAATTAAGAGGGAGATCTAAGCACATATAATTTGAACAATAAATCAGCTAGACATGAAACTGAATAGGACGGGGCCTGCTGTTAGGGAATAAGGAAGCTATCTTGGGGTGATATACAATAATTGCATGAATTGCGCAGAGACCAACGCAACGTCAAGGTAGCTTCACTGACAATCTTGGATGGAAATTATGTTGTTTTCTTATCCAGTTAGCACATGCAATTGTTGATTATTAAGCTACAACTGGCTCGAAAATGCATGTAACTTACTCTCAACCAATCACAAACAAAGATAATTCCTTTCTTAGCCAATCAGGTTCAAGCAAGCTGGTGTCACCTTTCCCACGCTCAAGTTCTTTCTGCAACGAGTTTTTTTTTTCCCTTGAATTTTCTTCAATAAGCAAATCGAGCAAATGTGGGAGTAATTAAGACCTTAAATCGACCCTAGAGACAACGAGTCTCATGAAAACTTTCAAACTAGCGATAGGATCACCTGCTAAAGAACAGCAAATAAAGAAAAATAAATTTGATCATTTTTGTTATAAAAACAGGAAAGCAAAATATTACTAATGCAAATTTCATTACGAGAAGTAGGGATCTGCGAAAACCAATAAAGACGAAACGAAGATTGGACATAAGCATGCCAAGTGTTTCGTTTCTTTCCGAAGGTTTCTTTTTTCCGTTAACACTTCATCTGTCAGTGTTATCTTACATACAGCTCGAGCGAGTTTGTCACTTTAGTCTTCCTTCTAAAATACAAATTAAAATTCGAATCGCTTTATTACACCGACTTCGAAAAATGTGGAAACAGGTTTTCGTGTTTCTCAGTTTACAAGTAAAGTAGTGGAAAAAGGATTTAAAGAAAACAAGTTTCTCGTCCAAATTGACGACGTATAGAGTGACGAACTAAACATTGCTAACACATTATTTCTAAAATAATTTGATAGTAATCGTTCATTCAAAGCTAGTATCTTTAAATAAGACGGTATGTAAAACTATCGGTAAACGCATGTAACGCTTTGTTGACTTGAAAAAAGAAGGAATCTTTATGGAAAGACGGGCTAACGCTTCAGAGAACAAAGTTTATTTATAAACTACACAGTGTCTCGCTTTTTACTGTCAACTTTATGTAATGCACGTTTCAGATTTCACAGTCCAACTGAAGCAAACTTCTTGCCCTTCTCTTGTTTATGTGCTTGTCCATTTTTCCTCTTTAATCTTTTTTTTTTCAGTTGCCTTCCAAACTTTCCTGCTTGCTAATGCTTTAGAATTGGAAAACGTATCAGAAACATTATTTACCGACGAACAGAATAACTATACGAGAAAGAAACCATACTTATCAGCTCAGTATATTTGAATTGCGAGTAATTTTTAACTCAAGTCGCTGTCAAAGTCAGTAACATTTTTACTACGATTAGGCGAGAACAAACTACTCGAAAAACCTAGTAGCAATTCAAATGACAGGGGGAAAAGGTTAAAATCTTGTCAGTGCATCCTTGTAAACATCAAATCTTTTCTTTAGAAAAAAGCAAGGTGTATTTTAAAACGAGTTTTGCTCTCAGCATCTGATCTGTCAAACTAATTAAAACAGTTGTTTCCGCTGAATAAATTTACATCTGAGAGAATATTTTCTAGTGCAAACAAAATGTAACGCAGCCATCGCGTTCTCAAAGTATATTTACTTAAGCAAATGGAATTTCACTTGAAAGTCATATTATCAATGGCAAAGAGTTATCTTTATCGTGACGCAATGATACGTCATGCAATTCCCGGATGTTACTTATCAGTGAAATCTGACTCGTCGAGGAAATAAATCTTTATTTACTTTAGATCGTCAAACAAGGATATAATTTGACGGTTTTATTTTAGAAATCTAAGACTGCCGGAGAGGCAATGAGCCCCTTCCTATTTGAAGAAGGCAAGCCATAAGTACGCGCATAAACCTTGAATAGTATCTTGAAAGTCGATTAATGCAGAAGCTTTTATGTCAATCGAGGTATTTCAATTTCCTTTTCGAGAACCCGTTCTAAATGGGGTATTAATACTTTAATCACCTACTTTTGCATTTATGAAGAGTGTTAATGGCATCACAAATCATCCATCTTTTGTTTTCTTTACGACATACGCTTTATCTTATTCAGTCTTTTCTGCTGTCACCGCCTCCCAATTGACATTATCACAGCTTAATTCTCGAATTCTCAACCCCTAAAAGAGAGAATTTAATTTAAGGCTATAAAACATATGGTTTCATCGTAATTTAATAACACCCAGAGTCGAGAATTGTCAGTTTTATAAAAGGGAGAACAATTAAACACACACCTTTTAAAATCTAAATTGTTGTAGTGTAAACCAAAGAAAATGGTAGATTTGCATTGTGACGCAATTAACCATGACTAGTACAGAAAACTCAGCCAAAATAGACAGGCAATAGTTTTGGGGATCAACTTACACTGAGAGAAGAATCATGAAGACAACTCACAAGGAACGCTTAAACACAACTAAAAAAGCATCTGAAAGTCTGTGAAAATATGATCGATGCATTGCCCTGATGTTGCCAAGTTAATTACATTTTAAAGACATAAACCAAAGATCGCATCCAACGTAGTAATGGCGAATACCACAAAAACACTACATGAAAGTACCCCTAAATTGCTTTCATTTGAATGGTCAATCACTTGGGCTTCATCCGCAGACGTTTTATTGTTAGAACTTCCTCGCGTACTGCATTGCAAACAGCACCACATGTGAGTACTGCTCAGTAGCTTTCGTTTAATTGATGGTCATGAACAGGGGGCATTATCCACCGACAGAATAGTTAGAATCATCTTTTGTAGTACAATAAGAGAGGCACCTCATCAAGGCCGGTACCGGTCAATACCTTCCATTTGAATGACTACACACTAGGGTTTCGCTCATAGACCTTCAAGTTACATCTACCTTGCACAGCAACATGAAAAAGCACCAAATAAAGATCTTGCTTAATAGGTTCCATTTAAATTACAACTCACTAGGTTTTCATTCAAGCAATATAACCAGACTGCTGTGGAAGGTACTGTGTAAACACTGGTCTGTTGAAATAAAAAATGCTAAAATCTATAAGCGATTTTTTCGAGGTGCCCCCCCAGTCGAAATTCTATTCTTTCGACGATTCTCGTTTCGAAAATCCTTTTATGCTTGCGATGTTGTAACTGATCTCATAAATAAGAACATTTCTGAAAGCCTTTATACATGTTGAGTGTCAATATTTTCCTTCGTCTTTTACTCGCAAAACAAAACACTGCTTTCTTTAGTTAAATAATGTCAAAAAAGTATTGATGTAAATGCAGACAAAAGACATCAGGGCAAAGATTTTGTGTCAAGGTAATCAATTCCGCGGCTTCACAAGGGGCCTTACTTCACTAAAAGCTATTCAATCCAAGCGTACGCCCCAGTGTTAGCCAGTTCTTGTTCAAATTCGTTTGACTGAATCATTGCTTCTTTCTTGATTTTGCTGCAGTTGACTGTGGAAAGTAAAGTCATAGTGTTGAACCATGTCTTCGGCAAGCTGCTTAACAACGCAAAACTGCACTCCAAATTCATCGAACATTTTGGGCACCGAACCAGAAGACGACAACTACGTTCCTGGTTTTAACGCCGAACGCGATTCCTTCTGCATCGCCATTGCCATCTTGATCATCGCTGTGAACTGTTGGGTGGTTGTTTTGGTCGTCATGAGACGAAATCTACGCACAGTGACAAAACTACATTTTGACAAGCCTGGCTATATCGGACCTCTGCACCGGGGCCATATCGATCCCATTGTTTCTGTCCTGCAACATCGTCCAAGAGACCGGAATTTGCGTGGCGAGCATGATAGCGATGCGGTTCACGTCTTTCTCGACGGTACTGCACATTCTGACCATGACAACTGACAGATACATCTGCATCATCTTCGCCTTACGATACATGAGTTGGGTCACGAAGCGACATGGATTCCAAGTGCTAACACTCATCTGGCTTTTCTCTCTCTCTCTTGGCGCTCGTCCAACTTTTCCTGGACTGATTTCAGCCAAGATGTCGAAGACGACCACTCTGAAGAATCGGAAAAAATGATTATCATTTATGATATCTTCTGCTCCATCGCCTTTACTGGGATTCCTGTGGTCTTCATGGCTTTCACTTATGGCCAAATCTTGTACGAAGTTCACAGGCAGAGCAAGAACATCCAACAACACAACACTCCTGGATGGCAGGAGACAAGACGAAGCCACCAAGCAAGAATGGAAAGTGGCCACCGTCTTCCTAATCATGTTACTGGTATATATTGTGTGTTGGGTACCGTTTTATATCCTGAGGCTCGAATATGTCCTGGGAAGCGACTTTTTGGGCTTAATTTCAGCGAACTAGCTATATTACTGATACATTTGTTGAGGTTCTGCCTCGTCCCTAATCAATCCATGTTTGTATATTTTGGGGAAACCTGATTTCCGTAAGGCCTCGGGTTTGCGGAGAAAGAAGAGGCAGCGATATGAATCAGAGTTAACTCGTATCTCCCAAACGAAGTCGTCGTCGACGGCTGTTTAGACAATGATCCTAGGTGTGTTACTTATAATACGTGATAAGTGCCATGGTCTACTTAATTTTAAAACATTCTGTTGATGTAGTTAAGCTGCCATTCATCAGGAAACTGTCTCTAAGAGATAGACAATGGTTGCTGGACTAGACAAACTTTACCATCCAAAGGGTAACCCACTGTAGGTTGTTTAACTTTCTCACATCTCCCAGGCGAGAGGGGGAGAAGGGACTCGAGGGAGGGATGCTTATCGTCTCGCTCACAGTTGTAACTCAGGATATTGGTCTCATTTACCGGAATTGAGGAGGAAACAACACTTTTTTGCTTTCAAGGTATCTTTTAGGGTTATAAAGCAAAAACAGCAATAATAAAGTCAACTAAAGTTCGAAGCCACGCCCAGGTTTGTCATCTTTCTGGGCTTAATTCAAACTTTTCGATGAGCATCCCGAGAAACCTGCTCACTTAAGGGTCCTCCCTCCCCCACCCCCTGATCAAAGAATTAAAGAATTTAAAATACTGGCTACCATATGCCTTTATATACGAACATGTAATTTGTATTTTTCTGTCGAGGGTTTTTTTTTTCAGTAAATCCGAATGCCATAACAGGGTATAAAATGGGCCAACGATAAACGAGCAGTCGCCAGAACCCATTAGTTAAAGATAAAGATTTTTATACGAGCCAATTGTGACCCATCAGGCCAGAGCTTATCCCGCTTTCTTCAGAATGTAGCGACTAGGAGTATTTCTACTCCCCCCTGGATGGGATGCTAGTCCATCACAGGGTCTCAGGTCTCAGGGTCCTCAGGGGTCTCAGGGGCTCAGGGTCTCAGGGGTCTCAGGGTCCCTCAGGGTCTCAGGGTCCTCAGGGTCTCAGGGTCTCAGGGTCGCCGGGGCCTCAGGGTCCTCCCCCCCTCGCCCCCCCCCCTCATTAAATAACTGAGCATTAAATAAAATTGTCCAAAAATATTCAGTAATCTTCAGAAGAGAAACGATCGAGTTGCACATGAAACATTCATTTATCTCAACAAGTCTTATCTGACAGCACCCAGCAATGATCTGTATCTACTGGCACGTGATGTGCCGATATGTACATATATATATATATATATGAGATTTATTTTAACAGTAAAGTTACAGTCATATTACAGTAGACTAGACTGTAGTTATCCAAATCCTATTTATCAGTTGATACCGACAACTCCAGCCTCATAGCTCTGGAATATTTGATTGTTTTCGGTATTTAATTGTAAATACATCACATATACTGTAGATAATAAGTAATAGTAATTGGACCGAGTGGAGTAAAATTCAGAGAGTAATCGAGCGAGTAATTTCAAAATCGGACGAGCGCGAAGCGCGAGGCCGATTTGAAATTACGAGCACGATTTCTCCCTGAATTGTACGACACGAGGTCCAATTACTAGTTAATCGTATCTATAACAAATTTCGGAAAAAAATGTCTTCTGAGAACCCTTTTTGAGCGAAAACGTCTGTAGCGCTTTTCCTAAGTTTTGAAAACTGTAGAAAACATTGCTAAGGAAGCCATTGAAGCGCGCGTAATTGGCGTGAAAATCACGTGGGTATCCAATTACAGGTGTCCGATTACAAAAAGTTTCAAATCGGACAGCTGTTAATTGGACGCCCCACGTGATCGCGCGCCGATTACGTGACAAATAAGCGCGCGGAGAACCAATCACCGATCGAGAATTTTGTTATAGATAGCGATTAATCCATTTTATCACATAACGAGGTGGTTTGTATATTTCGAGCGTTCTGATTGGATCTTACAATAAAAGCAGTTAAAAACCTCGTAAGCTGCGAGGCACTTGTTATTACAATAAAAAATGAAGGTTAAAAATGTTTCTAGAAGTGCCAAAATTAGAGTAAATTTCCAAACGTTTCGGGACTGTGCCCTTCATCAGTGGAATAGGCCATTCCTGAGTTACCTTGTGCCTCTGTTTCAAACCCATTCCACGTGCATAACCTTTCATATGAAAATGAGTTTGATTTGCATGAAAATGAACCTGTAGGTGGAACACATTTTCATATGATGATGATGATGATGACGACGACGACGATGACGACGACGACGATGACGACGATGACGATGATGACGACGATGAGGAGGAGAGGAGGAGGAGGGGGAGGAGGAGGAGGATAACTTTATTTGTCAATTGAGGATCTAGCTCCTAAGTGGCAAGGTGCTAATTGGGGACACAGTATATAAAAGAGAATGGTTGCGCGCGAAGACTCGTTTTGACAGAGGCAAAAGATAATTCGGAAAAGGCCTATTTCTATGTCTGAAATTCATGTACTGAGCGGCAGGGGAAGCTGTAACTCTGAGATTTCTTCAGTGGTATGGTAATATTTATTCGAGAGTTGGTTGTAAAGTCGATTACTTTTCCACACGGAGCTGGTGTCTTATTAGACATTAGACAATATTTCCACAGTGTCATAGTCAGGAAAAAAGTTATGACTGAGGTAACGTCCATGCAAGTTAAATTATTTTTCTAGATGTTTAGCACGTGTTTACATTCTCCCTCTAAAAAGCAGATAGAATCGAAGCAAAATGACAGAGGCAAGTCCCTATAGGTTTGCCTTCTACTGGCTACACCACTGTTCCAGCCAGGTCTGTTCCAGGTAACATTTCAGTGCATCGATAATGTTCTTCACTGTGCATCGAGGCCGAAACCCCGAGGTTGGGATTTTGAAAGAATATTTAAGAAATAGAAAACATGTACCGTGTTTGTATCGAGTTATACAAACACGAGTGGAAGTTTGGGAGAACGAGAAATGCTGTGGGAACACGAGCCGCAGGCGAGTGTTTCCACAGCTTTTTCGAGTTCTCCCAAACTTTCACGAGTGTTTGTATAACTCGATACAAACACAAAGTACATGTTTTCTATTTCTTTTAGAAAACACCACGACGAGAAAAAGGAAAACAACTTGTTAACTTTGATTATCAAAATGTAAATTCTCTTTGCTCGCGCCATCACTACGTCAATAGCGCGCGCTAGTTCTGTGTCTCCATCGAGTTATACAAACACGATTTTCAACCAATCAGCGCGCGTGCTTTCTTAGAACTGTTTTCTAAATATCTATATAATTTTGCGCGACGAAAATTTGCAGATACAATACACATTGGCTATATGGATTTAGTGAACTGGACCACTAGCCAGAAAACAACAAATTCGGCAGAAGCTTAGACCATGAGTAGTTTCTCTTTCACATAGTCTGTCGTGCATAACGCGAAAGAAAACCGCGAGAAAAATATGGCCGCGCGAAATCTCGAGGGACCCACCTTTCGCGTGCGTCTCACCTATGTGGGGATTTCGCGCGAACATTTTCTCACGGTTTTCTTTCTCGTCACCCACGACGGACTAAGCGAAAGAGGGACTACTCGTAGTCTAGCAGGAGCTACATCTATTGATGCTAATAACATTCTGCAAGAAGTTATGTGTTCATTTTAGGTTTATTGTCTGGCTTACTCCACACGACTTAAACGTCACCAATGCTGATCCAATGTCACGATAGGACACGTGAGACAATCCACGATCATCGGTTAAGTCGATTTGTGATCCTTTATCTGTCTAAGATATTCACAGAATACTTTTCAGCCTAACACGACATAAAAATAAGATATTAGTTGGCCGTAAAGCAATATTCTGTTAAAAAGAGTTAGTGAGCGCTGGACATTTATTTAAGAAAATTAAATTTTAAGTTCAACACCAAACTGAATAATCCAGACATACCAAGTTCAAATATTTAAATTGAGTTAAGAATCAATTATTTGTTCTTCTCGAGTTGAAATTCAAACCTAAATATTTAAAATGAATAGCTTAAATCGGAAATAGTAAATTTATCTTGTTTATCACTGATCAAATAATGGTGCGGGGGTTTAGTGATAGAGATTGGCATGCTGCGGATGGTTTTAATCGTGTTGAGCAAATTTATCATTTTCGCCAACGAGCAATTATTAGTTTCAAAATCAAAAACGTAGAAGTTTACTATAGTGAAAAATATAATGTAAACAAAGAAACACACTACTGGTGTCCAATCCGTAAGGGCGGCTGCATCTGTTATGGTGTTATGAAGGATAAAGCAATACTCACAAAACCCTACTTGTATAGTAAAGCTTGATGTCCTATCCCCTTACATATTCTTTTTTCACAATATTCCTTGCTACAAACTACGCATTTCCTTATTATCGACTCTTAAGTGGTGCTATGATCACATTTTTACCCCTTGATTTTTCAGGTGTATTACATAAAATTTCATGAAAGAATAAAAACGCCGTTTCCCCTTTGTAAATATCTGAATTAGTACAAATGAGATGACTAATGAAATCATACACTCAAACCAATATTATATCAACTATCTAAATAGAGCTATCTGGGCCAAATTGCAGCGCAGACCATTGAAACTGGGTAGGCTGGAGTACACCTTAAAAAAAACATACTGTTCCCATGGCAACTTATCTTTTTGCAGTCCCCACCCACCCGTTTCAATGTTAGGCCCGGTTCAAAACGTCGCACTTTACATCCGCCGAATCAAAATACTAATTTTAGTCAACTCGAATAGATAAGTTCGGTTGATTTGATTTTAACGTTCCGTTTTTTTGCCGAATAAAATTGCTGACCAAGAGAGGACGTGTTTAATTCCCATTCGGGCAAACATAATTTATTTAACACAATTATTATTAATTAGATTCGGCACAGGTGAAAGGTGCGGCGTTTCAATCAACTGTCGAACTTCAGTCGTATATTCGGGACTGGATCCAGTCGAATATGCGACTGAGCCCGTATTTAATTGATTTAACTGGTTCGCATTTCGATGTCCGTGCACGTAAATGTAACGTTTTAAACCGGGCCTTAGCGATTTTAGCTCGAAAAAATTTAAGAGGACAGACAAACTCGAGCTAACATATTTTTATGCTTGGTGGATCATGCATATGGGGCACGATTAGCACATGTAAGAATAGAATGCAGAGGTGGCCAGAAAAGCCTTTGATATTGGGGTAGTCTGGAACCCAGTATGTTGCCAAGGTAACAAAACTGTTATGCTCGTATTGTGGCAGCAGAAAGTAGAATCTTATTGCAAAGAATCAAACATTTCTGATACAATTTGGCCGAGAAATCTTTTCATCATATACTTGATCAAAATTTGGTTGTGACGTCATCACTTGGCTAATTTGCATGTTAATTTTCGTCTTAATACACCAGGAGGTAACACTGATTTAGTTTGCCCAACCCGTCAACACCCAAGTGATCAAAAATTAATTTCTACGTACGTTACCTTCACATTGTCAAAAGGGGACAAGTGACGAGAATAAAGAAAATCATCAACTAGTGAACTATGCGATCTACCACCAAATTCTCATAACATTAATATAAATGCTTACGAAAGTTGCAACTCGTAAAGAGAATTCATGTTTCGAAGCTGGAATTGGGAGGGTTGCTGGATTAATTTGTCGACATGTACTATTAAAAATTGTGGATGGATTAACCATCGCCAAATACCAATCCCATCACCACTTTCTCCTCCGTATCAGAGGAGGAGGGGAGGGGGGGGGGGGGGGCAATTTGCAATGGTACTTACTTTTAATTACAAATTTCCTCTCCGTGTCTTTTCTTTCCTCATGAAATTGAAATGCTTCTCAAACGTTAAAAGCGAAGTCCCACCAAACCCAATAAATCGATTTGAACAAAAAAACTACAAGATCTATACGAACAAGAACGAAGTGTTTGGAAATAACAGACGAGGACTCTGTTATCGTCCATCATTGACAAGTTTATCTACTTCAGTTTCAACGGAAGTACGTCTTGCTCTTCGTAAATCAAGACTTTTGAAACAAAATCTAACCACTCTAGCCAGTCACAAAGGATACAGGCAACCCAGTGAACCAATCAAAACTCGAATTACATGAAGCCAGTGGCGCATCTAGGCGAGGGGCCGGGCCCCCTTATTTTGGGTAAAAAAATAAGAAATAACAGAAGGCATCAAGCCAGCAGGGAGAGCAAGTCAGCCCCCCTCCCCCCCCCTTCCCCCGTAGAACATACTGATAAGCGGTAAAACTCTAGTTGACGGAAGTCAATAGCCAATCGATTAAAAATGCATCTCCACGTTATGATCGGACTTTCTAACGATCGCCAGAGTGAAGAAGTGAACAGAGTGCATAAAACCAGACGGGTAGTTGTGCCTTTACGTCAACTGAATTGCGTTATGTTGCAGGTAACCAGTGGCTCAGATTATCCTTCAAGCCTTTACGTCAGCTTCGACATAACCGGGGGTGCAACCTCTGTGGCCGTCAAGCCCTGATTATTCTCCAGGCAGTAAGGACGAGTGGTAACAGATACCCTTTTCCAGAAATAAAACAATGCATACAGAGAACTTGTTTTCCATTCTCATATATCACATTTCCATCTTTCTTTTTTTTTTTGTCAATTATGGGGTCTACATACATGTAATTATCTCCAATGAAGTGCACCGATGTTTTCTAATTATTTAACTGGTTGAAAACCGACATTAAGACGAATATTGATTTAAAAATAATCATCGGTGCTACTATTAATACTTTCTATTGAAACCAATATACAGTGTAGTTAAAAGATCTGGCCCCAGTCGTTCGAAAGGTGGATAACGCTATCCACCGGATAAATCACTATCCAGTGGATAACGTGGTTTGTTTTGTAAACACTTATCCGTTGGATAACGATTTATCCGTGGATACCGCTATCCGGCCTTCGAACAACTGGGGCCTGGACTCATAGTCCTAACAGTCCTATATCAGTTAATCATTTCCTCCTTGCGTGAACCATGCCAGCCGTGATGAGACTTGTTATACATTCCGTTCCATCGCATGGAGGGAAAACTGGCGGCTCGCTAATTTTTCGCTGGCTCCGCAAAGAAAGAAAGGCAGAGTCGACTGCGTGTGGTCTAGGTTGAGCTAAACGGATTTTTTTTTCTTTTTTTTCTTTCATTTAAGACTTATTCCAGCCCAACCAGCCACAATATGTCAAAACGTCTCCCGTTTACACACCACTTATACCTTCACCAAAACAAAACAGAAAATTTGATTACAAGCAGGATTCCGTGCCCATATGCTAATGCCATTCCTGACAAATTACCTATCCAAGTTAAGATTGATATCTTCCAACAACGTTAAAGAGTTCTTGGGCAAACGCCATTAGCTCGGCAGTGGCTTGCAGGCCTGGTGGCAAAGGCGGCGGGATGAACTGCTGAGGGGCCGCACTGACTCTAGGGACGGGGCGCATGCGCGGCAGTGGGCCGTGAGAGGCTGGAGTAAAGGGAGCAGGATGAGGGGTAGAGGAGGTTGAAGCGGGGGTTCCAGCTGGTGCTTGCCGTTGGTCCGGCTCTGGTGTTTCCGACTCCCCTTCGTTGATTGTTCCCTCCTCTTCCGAAGTTGCTTCGTCTGCACTCTCGGATCCCGAACCATCAAACGCTTCTTCGTCTCCTACATCCGAAGTTTCCTCGGGTGAAGAAGGAACAGGGTCATCCTCATCCTGGGGAGAGTGTGAAGCTCCACCACTCGCTGCAGACTTTGCGCGCTCAGAGATTGCGGTGCCAGGAGCAGCAGTAGCGGTCAAGGGAACCATGGTAGGAGGGTGATTATCCCCACTACCGAAGAAAACTCGATCCGATGGCAGACCGCATGTGCTTCTTCAGCTTGTGGGGTCCAAGGAAGCCTTTGTCGCAGAGCCGGCACGTGTGGCTGTAATTACCAGTGTGAATCCGCATGTGGTCGTTCAAGTTATCCCGGCGTGCGTAACCCTTGTTACCTTTTCACACTTAAATGGCTTATCTTTGGAGTGCGTGAACAAGTGTCGCTTGAGCTTGTCATCGCGGTAGAACGTCTTCATGCATCCAGTGTGACTGCGGAAGGGACAAGTGAAGGTCGGTCTGGTATCAGGGTAGTGGATCAGCGAGTGCCTCTTCATTTTGTCCCTGCGGGCGAACGCTTTTCCACATTCAGGACACTTGTGTTTCTTCTCCGTGGCGTGGCACTGTTCTCGTGTGCGAGCGAAGATTTGCTGAAGTGCAAAATGATTTTTCACACTGGTCGCATGTAAATGGCCTGTTGGTTGAGTGCGTGGTCTTGTGTTTCTTGAGGTGCATTGCGCTTGTGAAGACCTTGCCACAATCATCACACAGATGCGCGTGGCTTTCATTCGCTTTGTGCTGCTCAAAACCGCTAGCGGTGAAGAAGCTTTTGCTGCAGAGTGAACACTTAATTCCTTTCTTGTGCATCTTGTAGTGTTCTTCCTTCTCGGTTAGCACGCTAAACACCGCGGGGCATCGCTGACATTTGTACACTTTGGAGGGTGGATTAAGGTAAATTGGCACAAACACACTAGTTGCACCTTGTTTGCGCACACCGCTTCCCTGAGGGGTGGAGGAAGAGGTGGCAACTGTAGAACCGGAAGTCAGATGGACTAACTGGGATTCCGGGATGTGAACAATGACAGCCTCGTCAGTTGAGGTGGAAGACTTCTTGCTGCGCGGTTCTTTCCCCTTCTCCTGATTAGCAGCTTGTGCGGATGAAGAAGATTTACGTTTCCTAGTGGTCTTGGGATGGGAGTTTTTTCCTCTTGTGTCTTTTTGAGGGCTTTCCTGTGATAAAATATAATAAAAACAACCCTTAGGGGGTACTCTTGGCTATAGTAGATATACATTTCTCTCAATATTGTCACCAAAGTGGTACAAATGAAGCCTCCTAACCTATGAACACGCCCTCTAGTCTAGGATGGGCCAAGAAAAAGCAGGATCTCGGCCGGTTCCTTCTTGAAGCTTCCAGCTGTGGGTCAAGATCTTTCTATTTAGGGCCTGTTGACAAGCTAGAGGTCTCTTAAGTACAAGTTAAGGAAGCTCAAAGGGTTTTTAGCTGCATGCGCGCGCGCAATCTACACACGCCACACGTTTACCGCTGTCAACGTGTGGCGCGTGCGCAGTTCCAGCCAAAACTTTCGCTTAACAAAGTCTTAAATTTTCGAAAATTTTCGCTTTCAAGCCCAACGTTAAGACAGTCGCTGAAAAGTTAAGCTTTATACTTCGCATATGACCAGGGAATTTACTAATGGACATCCTCAGAGACTCCCAGCTTGTAATTTTCTCTCACAGTACTATTTTTAAAACATTTTCCTACAGAAGTCTTGCAGGTTTTCTCTCCAAACTCTTGCAAAGTTCAAGGCGACGAAGACCGGAAGTGGCGTTGGATTTTTGCGTTTGACCGCTGTGTGCACACGCCATAACTAAGAGACACGCGTCAGATAAATGAAACAAAATTAGCACATCGGAAGTTAAATCTTGCGTAAAATCGCGCGAACCGGAAATAAAATCTGCAGAAAATATTTGTTTCTAGCTCAAAATTTTGCTTGGTGACCTACCTTGATTTTTTTGCATGCACGCACCATTAACGATGACACTTCAAATATAAACAGTTTGGGGAAAATTATCTACATGTTAGTAGTATTTTCTGTAAGACATAAATCGTATTTCTTGAAATAATTATATTTAATTCTACTAGATAGTTTTTTTCCATACTGTTTGAAAAGTTAAAGAATTATTTTAGGGAACTTTCCAACAAAGAAATAAAAATGGTAGGTCACCGAATTAGTTTTTCAGATAATTTACAAAAAATTGAGATTTAGTGGACGTTTTTGTGGACCTTGTGCGTTGCCATAGTAAATGATATGACGTCACAAGTACCCTCAAAGTAAAGCCCAGCAATAGAGCTGCAAGGAGACATATAGTTTGCCCACACAATTAAATATCCTTCTTTGCAATCTTCTATCATTCAAGGAACAATGCAGCAAGAAAAACCCTTTCAAGCCTCCTTAAGTGACCACTTCTCTGTAATATTTAGCAAACAAGAATCGCTTTGTGACGTTAGGGACAGGGTGTATTTTTCATGGTAAGGGGTAACTGTTTTTTTTTTTTACCCGACAGTCTCTGTCTGTATGAAAAATTTCCTCAAGTTTGGTGAGTGTTTGTAACATATAACTCACCAGTTTTTTGACCATCCACAGTTTTGTGACCACTGCGATCCTTTTCTACAGACGAAGGCACATCTTCAGACTCGGCAGCTACCAGAGGCTCCAAAAACTGTACCTCTACCCGCTTTGCCGAGGGACACTCATCAGTGGTCTCAGCTTGGGTTTTCTGCGAGGAATTTGTTGTTGTGCTCTCTGTAGCATCACTGCTCTTTTCCTGAGATTTCTCCTTAGACTGGTTGCCATCAATGGGCAACTTCTCGACTACATCTGAAAGCGTGCTCTTGTTAAGGATTTCACGGCAGATTTTATTTGCTTTATGCTTGATGTATTCAGACAAATCAGTAAATGACAGCTTACATTTGCCGCAGTAGTGAACATCTTGATCATCATCTAAATACAAAAAAAAAACATGTTTCAATGCCAAAATAAAAATTATCCTTCTTCATTCTCATGGATTTCTTCTGAGACAATTAGGAGAATTGAATGTTGTGTCAACGCTTTCAAGGCCCTGACTGGCCTACATACATTTTTACAATTACTGGGGTGGATCTAGGGGGGAGGGGGTGGTGGAGGGTATCAGAGTATGAGACATTAGTAAAATCCAACTAGTGGACTATTATAAATGCTGCGTTCTGATTGGTTGAGCTACTAGTAGGCTATTTGTTATAGCCCACTAGTAGCGAAAAGCGCCGGCTTTGAAAACCAAAACAATGGCAGCTGAATAGCATTAACTAGCGAAATATGTTTTGTCTCGGATTTTACTAAAACAATTATTCCTCGAGCCCGAATGGGCTCCGAGTCAATAGCCCATTCGGGGCTCAGAGGGGGAGATAATTGTTAATTATACAAACCAACCTGGTCTCAGATTGCCAGAAATACCATTTCCGAGGAACCCAATTTTAAAATATTTTTGGAGCAGAATACCCCTGGACCCCCTACAAGGAACCACCTTTGGTAGTCTGCATCTCAGACCCTCTTCTCTAAAATCCTGCATCTGTGACAGAACTATAACAGTTACATGTAACTAGCAGTGAGAATTGTTCTCTCAAGCCTTTATGTCAAAATTTTGCCTCGTTAGTTTATGGTAACTGCAGAGTCAATTTCAAGGACAAATCTGGTACTTCCCAACGAGAAATTTCCGTCTCTTCCATTATGAGTATCACGGAGTGCGACAATGTTACAACACAATATTATCCAATTTCTGCTCTATCATCTTTCAAGTGGTCGCTTAGGGCAGGTTAAAAACAAAATTTATGTACTAGCAAGTCTAATCACATAGATGTAAAGCATAAGGAAATGCTACCGAGTTAAAATAATGGAGAATTTGAAACAGCATGTAAATGTGACTAGAAGCAGCTGCTCTCTTCTTCTAAGCCCATCAAGTACATAAGTATGAACTAGAAAAAAATGGCCATGCAAGATTTCACCCTGAGATTTCACATGGCCATTTTTCCGCTTGCTCCTTATTTGAATTGTTTTACATGTACTCTTCACTGGACAAGACAAAAGATGGGCTCCTTGCAATCTAGCAGGTAAACAGGTTACCAGAGGTTTTTCAATACAGTTAAACCCTGCTATTTTGAAACTCGCAGGGGAACAGAAAATTGTTCCACAAAGTGGTAGTTCAAAATAGCTGATAGTAAATGACTGAAGGAACATCCAATGAAAATGATTTGAGTTCGAAATGATGGGGAATTTGAAATAACCAAGTTTGAATTAGCCAGATTTAACTGCCTACTGCATCTGTCTTACACGTATTGCTTGAATGTTTGAATATGTAAATTCACAATAAGTACCTGAAGGCAAGTTCACATCTGCTAAGGTCTGTGGCCTGGAAACAGGGTCAACCTGAAATTAAGTTTTAATTTACATTGTAAATTTTAAATTAATAAACTTAATTTTTTTAGCTCTGTCAAGTGTAGCACAATCAATTTCACATGTAAATATCTCACAAAATTAAAACATAGGCAATTAATGATACATACTAGCTACAATCATGCATATTTTCCATTCATTCAAGTATGCATCAAGTTATCAAAACATGCGCTTGGAGTTTGAAAAATACTGTCGCAGTGCCAGCAAGTCTCTCCATCCAAGTGTATAATCAAGTACTATTGTATCTTGTGTCTGTGGCTAGAATTTAACATGTACTGTACTCTGATGGGCTAATTTCTAGGGCACTTTTCTTGTGTAATTCCCATGAGCCAATTAAGAACCTGTCCTCATTGGTTGCTATGCATAGCAAAGAATAATATTGTGATTAGTATATACTAAGACCGTCAGTGGATCATGTTGAAGGCACACTCTGATTGGCTAGTCAAACTCAAAATATCTTTTGCTATTTACCTCCGAGCAACTCAGGAAAAAATGGCGTCCCAGTTTGCATTCATGACAATTGAAGAAATCATCCAAATTACTTTTTTGGTGTATATTATCTCACTGTTTTAGTACATGTATATACTAAAACAACTATTCACCTCAGTGTCAGTGGCTAGTGGTGGATACATGTACATGTATTTACCTTGCCGCTTTGTGGCACAATCCCATATACCAACCCATATCCAATATAAAATATACCAAAAAAATATATGTGTATAAGTGAGTAATTTCCATTCTTATACAGCTTTTCAGCCAGAAAATTTTACTTGAGGGCCAAAGTGGCCAATAAATAATAAGTGGTGAAAAATAGTCACCAAATGCAAATGTGTGGTTGCCATACACTGGTAATTTTAACTGTGTTAAAATAAAGATTATGCATGTATACATGTAAGGTGTACTATGTACAGTGTACATGTTTGAAGGATCTGTGCTTATGTACAAGAAAACAATCATTAAGAATACATGATGTAGTCAGTGATCAAGGGTTTGCAATACATTATGGGGCAATTTAAAGCCTGGTCAGCCATTTGAAAGTTTTCTAATGTGAGAGAATCAATACAGTCAAGTAAATGGTTGGACTGACTTCTTTTCTTACACTGAATGACTGAGTCCTGGAATTGCTTTTCAAATAGTACGCCTGTGTTTAGCCACCAGCCTTGTAAAAGCAAAGAGCTAAATTGGCCCTTTTGGATTTCTGGGAGTCATCTCTAATTGTTACACAGTGTTCTCACAATGGTGCAGTCTGGGGGGAACACTGCCTACAGAATGTATGTATACATGTATATTGCAGGAAAGGGCTTTCAATAAGGGCTGTAAAATGTAACAGATTTATAATATTGGAAGATATAGCATTCTACTTTGGTTTTGTACACTTCCAGTTGAGTCATGTCAAGCAACATGATTTTGTTTAGACAGAATCAGTTGACTGACACAGTTTGCTTCAACAATCAATTGCTAGGGGCATGTGAACTACAAGTGTTCAATAAATTTGGCTAAACTATCATTAATGCAGAATTTCCTTGCGGTAGGACTTGGCAAGAACACTTTAAATTGAAAACTGGTTCATCATAAGATTGAACAAATCCTGCACAATTCACTGCACAATAATTAAGTTCTTTCCCCACACATTTTGCTGTCAAAGTTTGGGACAATTTTTTTTTTCTGCAACTCAGTAGAAGACCAACTTGGAGGTAAGATTTATACTTCCAGTTGTTGAAAATTTTATCATTATCAACTTGGAGACATTTTGTGCAGTGTAGGAAACAAGCCACATCTACAAGTCCTAATTTTTCATATTTAGCTTGTTTCATTGAGTTCCACATAACTGTAAGCTTAATAATTATTAATTTTGTGCAAGCTTTAGAAGTTACACAAGGGCATCTTCTGAATGTTATTGTGCATAATTATGATTCCACTGCAGAACAATACATGTAATTAAATTCAAGGTTCATAAATTTCCTTAGAAATCCAGGCAGGAGGAGGGTCTTTTGCCCTGGAAATTCATGCAGGCAGGGGTGCATAGACTCAATTACCATCCGCTGTTCGGCAAAGGAGCCTGGGCTCCTCCCCTGAAGGCACAGCAGGACTCGCGAGGATTCTTTTGTCAGTCGTAACCAATCAGGTACATGTAACCAGCCACAGATTTTTCTCAGGTATAAATTATCTTGTCATTTGGACTGCGGCCCGGGATGGCTGACGATGTGGGATTAATAAATGGCATACAGTACAAGAGAACTACAGAGACAATTAAGCCCAAAAGTTTAAAAATTCACAATGGAAAACGCTAGAAAAGTTTGTCAATGGCCAAGATGTGTTCCTTTTTCAGTTAACAGGGTCGTGAAAATTTGAATCTTTTGGCTCTGGAATGTCAGATAACAAAGTCGACAGAAGAGGTATAAACTTAAACACTGAGCTCAAGAGAGAAAACAGTCTGGCGAATAGATTACTTTTTATAAGGATAGTGACACAGTCTCTGGTGACGCCAGGCAAATTAATTTTGAAAATGAGCTAAATCATGGGTGAAGCAAAGCAAACTAGCAAAACATACATGACAAATTACATGTACATGTATAGCCGTAGGTGTCATGTGGACCTGTCCAGGTTGCAATCAGTTACATTTCTGGAAACCAGGAGTTATGCATGAAACAAACGATGAACAATCTATGTCACAGGCATGGTTTGCTGCTCACAAACCCAGCCATTCCTCTCAGCGAGGAGCATGGACCAGACATAAGAGCGTGGCAGAATCAAGCCTACAGTAGTAGGCTTGATTTAGTAGGGGGCGTAGTGCTTTGGGATATCCGGGCAGAAGGAGGGTTTTTAAAATTGTGCCCTGCATCCGTCGGGAGGTGTGGATTTTATTCTGGAATAACCCATTTGTTTTCAAATTTTGAAGTTGAAATGCCAGATAAATCAGGTAATCAGAATTTCATGCAGACATGATCTATAGATACATACCTCCCCAGGATTATCCCTGTGTGGGTTTATCCCAGAGAAACTGTTTTCATCCTAGATAATCTCAGATTGAATCACCCCATCTCAAGTACGGGTCACAAGGTACAATTTTCATAACTACCTTAACCAATTATACGATTTTTAAAGGAAAATTTTGCAATATTGGTGCATTTTTGTGGTTGAATCGGCAGAGTTCTACTTTTAACAACCTTTCTACGGTCGGTCACAGAGGGAAAATTGGCGATCTCCCAGATTTCAATATGTGGCATCTCTGATACGGCCAATTACAATGTGAAACTACCAACAGTATGTTTTTGATACATGTTGCAACCGACAATGCACGCATTTCATCAACAACTTTTCGTTTTCATTTATATTCACATGAAAATCCGACTAATTTCGAAAACATATATTACCTGAAAGAAAGGGTTTATCGTAATTCCGGAAGTAGCTCGCTTTTCGCGGCATTTGATATATGCATGCAATGTTTTCAACTCGCGCTTTGCACATGGTCTGGTTCCCGCTGGTTCTCAACACATTTACTTGTCGTTTAAAATGCTCCTATACAAATAAAAACTAAGTACGATCGGGGAGCTAGCTCCCCGATCGTACTTAGTTTTTATTTGTATAGGAGCATTTTTAAACGACAAGTAAATGTGTTGAGAACCAGCGGGAACCAGACCATGTGCAAAGCGCGAGTTGAAAACATTGCATGCATATATCAAATGCCGCGAAAAGCGAGCTACTTCCGGAATTACGATAAACCCTTTCTTTCAGGTAATATATGTTTTCGAAATTAGTCGGATTTTCATGTGAATATAAATGAAAACGAAAAGTTGTTGATGAAATGCGTGCATTGTCGGTTGCAACATGTATCAAAAACATACTGTTGGTAGTTTCACATTGTAATTGGCCGTATCAGAGATGCCACATATTGAAATCTGGGAGATCGCCAATTTTCCCTCTGTGACCGACCGTAGAAAGGTTGTTAAAAGTAGAACTCTGCCGATTCAACCACAAAAATGCACCAATATTGCAAAATTTTCCTTTAAAAATCGTATAATTGGTTAAGGTAGTTATGAAAATTGTACCTTGTGACCCGTACTTGAGATGGGGTGATTCAATCTGAGATTATCTAGGATGAAAACAGTTTCTCTGGGATAAACCCACACAGGGATAATCCTGGGGAGGTATGTATCTATAGATCATGTCTGCATGAAATTCTGATTACCTGATTTATCTGGCATTTCAACTTCAAAATTTGAAAACAAATGGGTTATTCCAGAATAAAATCCACACCTCCCGACGGATGCAGGGCACAATTTTAAAAACCCTCCTTCTGCCCGGATATCCCAAAGCACTACGCCCCCTACTAAATCAAGCCTACTACTGTAGGCTTGATTCTGCCACGCTCTTATGTCTGGTCCATGCTCCTCGCTGAGAGGAATGGCTGGGTTTGTGAGCAGCAAACCATGCCTGTGACATAGATTGTTCATCGTTTGTTTCATGCATAACTCCTGGTTTCCAGAAATGTAACTGATTGCAACCTGGACAGGTCCACATGACACCTACGGCTATACATGTACATGTAATTTGTCATGTATGTTTTGCTAGTTTGCTTTGCTTCACCCATGATTTAGCTCATTTTCAAAATTAATTTGCCTGGCGTCACCAGAGACTGTGTCACTATCCTTATAAAAAGTAATCTATTCGCCAGACTGTTTTCTCTCTTGAGCTCAGTGTTTAAGTTTATACCTCTTCTGTCGACTTTGTTATCTGACATTCCAGAGCCAAAAGATTCAAATTTTCACGACCCTGTTAACTGAAAAAGGAACACATCTTGGCCATTGACAAACTTTTCTAGCGTTTTCCATTGTGAATTTTTAAACTTTTGGGCTTAATTGTCTCTGTAGTTCTCTTGTACTGTATGCCATTTATTAATCCCACATCGTCAGCCATCCCGGGCCGCAGTCCAAATGACAAGATAATTTATACCTGAGAAAAATCTGTGGCTGGTTACATGTACCTGATTGGTTACGACTGACAAAAGAATCCTCGCGAGTCCTGCTGTGCCTTCAGGGGAGGAGCCCAGGCTCCTTTGCCGAACAGCGGATGGTAATTGAGTCTATGCACCCCTGCCTGCATGAATTTCCAGGGCAAAAGACCCTCCTCCTGCCTGGATTTCTAAGGAAATTTATGAACCTTGAATTTAATTACATGTATTGTTCTGCAGTGGAATCATAATTATGCACAATAACATTCAGAAGATGCCCTTGTGTAACTTCTAAAGCTTGCACAAAATTAATAATTATTAAGCTTACAGTTATGTGGAACTCAATGAAACAAGCTAAATATGAAAAATTAGGACTTGTAGATGTGGCTTGTTTCCTACACTGCACAAAATGTCTCCAAGTTGATAATGATAAAATTTTCAACAACTGGAAGTATAAATCTTACCTCCAAGTTGGTCTTCTACTGAGTTGCAGAAAAAAAAAATTGTCCCAAACTTTGACAGCAAAATGTGTGGGGAAAGAACTTAATTATTGTGCAGTGAATTGTGCAGGATTGTTCAATCTTATGATGAACCAGTTTTCAATTTAAAGTGTTCTTGCCAAGTCCTACCGCAAGGAAATTCTGCATTAATGATAGTTTAGCCAAATTTATTGAACACTTGTAGTTCACATGCCCCTAGCAATTGATTGTTGAAGCAAACTGTGTCAGTCAACTGATTCTGTCTAAACAAAATCATGTTGCTTGACATGACTCAACTGGAAGTGTACAAAACCAAAGTAGAATGCTATATCTTCCAATATTATAAATCTGTTACATTTTACAGCCCTTATTGAAAGCCCTTTCCTGCAATATACATGTATACATACATTCTGTAGGCAGTGTTCCCCCCAGACTGCACCATTGTGAGAACACTGTGTAACAATTAGAGATGACTCCCAGAAATCCAAAAGGGCCAATTTAGCTCTTTGCTTTTACAAGGCTGGTGGCTAAACACAGGCGTACTATTTGAAAAGCAATTCCAGGACTCAGTCATTCAGTGTAAGAAAAGAAGTCAGTCCAACCATTTACTTGACTGTATTGATTCTCTCACATTAGAAAACTTTCAAATGGCTGACCAGGCTTTAAATTGCCCCATAATGTATTGCAAACCCTTGATCACTGACTACATCATGTATTCTTAATGATTGTTTTCTTGTACATAAGCACAGATCCTTCAAACATGTACACTGTACATAGTACACCTTACATGTATACATGCATAATCTTTATTTTAACACAGTTAAAATTACCAGTGTATGGCAACCACACATTTGCATTTGGTGACTATTTTTCACCACTTATTATTTATTGGCCACTTTGGCCCTCAAGTAAAATTTTCTGGCTGAAAAGCTGTATAAGAATGGAAATTACTCACTTATACACATATATTTTTTTGGTATATTTTATATTGGATATGGGTTGGTATATGGGATTGTGCCACAAAGCGGCAAGGTAAATACATGTACATGTATCCACCACTAGCCACTGACACTGAGGTGAATAGTTGTTTTAGTATATACATGTACTAAAACAGTGAGATAATATACACCAAAAAAGTAATTTGGATGATTTCTTCAATTGTCATGAATGCAAACTGGGACGCCATTTTTTCCTGAGTTGCTCGGAGGTAAATAGCAAAAGATATTTTGAGTTTGACTAGCCAATCAGAGTGTGCCTTCAACATGATCCACTGACGGTCTTAGTATATACTAATCACAATATTATTCTTTGCTATGCATAGCAACCAATGAGGACAGGTTCTTAATTGGCTCATGGGAATTACACAAGAAAAGTGCCCTAGAAATTAGCCCATCAGAGTACAGTACATGTTAAATTCTAGCCACAGACACAAGATACAATAGTACTTGATTATACACTTGGATGGAGAGACTTGCTGGCACTGCGACAGTATATTTCAAACTCCAAGCGCATGTTTTGATAACTTGATGCATACTTGAATGAATGGAAAATATGCATGATTGTAGCTAGTATGTATCATTAATTGCCTATGTTTTAATTTTGTGAGATATTTACATGTGAAATTGATTGTGCTACACTTGACAGAGCTAAAAAAATTAAGTTTATTAATTTAAAATTTACAATGTAAATTAAAACTTAATTTCAGGTTGACCCTGTTTCCAGGCCACAGACCTTAGCAGATGTGAACTTGCCTTCAGGTACTTATTGTGAATTTACATATTCAAACATTCAAGCAATACGTGTAAGACAGATGCAGTAGGCAGTTAAATCTGGCTAATTCAAACTTGGTTATTTCAAATTCCCCATCATTTCGAACTCAAATCATTTTCATTGGATGTTCCTTCAGTCATTTACTATCAGCTATTTTGAACTACCACTTTGTGGAACAATTTTCTGTTCCCCTGCGAGTTTCAAAATAGCAGGGTTTAACTGTATTGAAAAACCTCTGGTAACCTGTTTACCTGCTAGATTGCAAGGAGCCCATCTTTTGTCTTGTCCAGTGAAGAGTACATGTAAAACAATTCAAATAAGGAGCAAGCGGAAAAATGGCCATGTGAAATCTCAGGGTGAAATCTTGCATGGCCAATTTTTTTCTAGTTCATACTTATGTACTTGATGGGCTTAGAAGAAGAGAGCAGCTGCTTCTAGTCACATTTACATGCTGTTTCAAATTCTCCATTATTTTAACTCGGTAGCATTTCCTTATGCTTTACATCTATGTGATTAGACTTGCTAGTACATAAATTTTGTTTTTAACCTGCCCTAAGCGACCACTTGAAAGATGATAGAGCAGAAATTGGATAATATTGTGTTGTAACATTGTCGCACTCCGTGATACTCATAATGGAAGAGACGGAAATTTCTCGTTGGGAAGTACCAGATTTGTCCTTGAAATTGACTCTGCAGTTACCATAAACTAACGAGGCAAAATTTTGACATAAAGGCTTGAGAGAACAATTCTCACTGCTAGTTACATGTAACTGTTATAGTTCTGTCACAGATGCAGGATTTTAGAGAAGAGGGTCTGAGATGCAGACTACCAAAGGTGGTTCCTTGTAGGGGGTCCAGGGGTATTCTGCTCCAAAAATATTTTAAAATTGGGTTCCTCGGAAATGGTATTTCTGGCAATCTGAGACCAGGTTGGTTTGTATAATTAACAATTATCTCCCCCTCGAGCAGCCCGAATGGGCTATTGACTCGGAGCCCATTCGGGCTCGAGGAATAATTGTTTTAGTAAAATCCGAGACAAAACATATTTCGCTAGTTAATGCTATTCAGCTGCCATTGTTTTGGTTTTCAAAGCCGGCGCTTTTCGCTACTAGTGGGCTATAACAAATAGCCTACTAGTAGCTCAACCAATCAGAACGCAGCATTTATAATAGTCCACTAGTTGGATTTTACTAATGTCTCATACTCTGATACCCTCCACCACCCCCTCCCCCCTAGATCCACCCCAGTAATTGTAAAAATGTATGTAGGCCAGTCAGGGCCTTGAAAGCGTTGACACAACATTCAATTCTCCTAATTGTCTCAGAAGAAATCCATGAGAATGAAGAAGGATAATTTTTATTTTGGCATTGAAACATGTTTTTTTTTTGTATTTAGATGATGATCAAGATGTTCACTACTGCGGCAAATGTAAGCTGTCATTTACTGATTTGTCTGAATACATCAAGCATAAAGCAAATAAAATCTGCCGTGAAATCCTTAACAAGAGCACGCTTTCAGATGTAGTCGAGAAGTTGCCCATTGATGGCAACCAGTCTAAGGAGAAATCTCAGGAAAAGAGCAGTGATGCTACAGAGAGCACAACAACAAATTCCTCGCAGAAAACCCAAGCTGAGACCACTGATGAGTGTCCCTCGGCAAAGCGGGTAGAGGTACAGTTTTTGGAGCCTCTGGTAGCTGCCGAGTCTGAAGATGTGCCTTCGTCTGTAGAAAAGGATCGCAGTGGTCACAAAACTGTGGATGGTCAAAAAACTGGTGAGTTATATGTTACAAACACTCACCAAACTTGAGGAAATTTTTCATACAGACAGAGACTGTCGGGTAAAAAAAAAAAACAGTTACCCCTTACCATGAAAAATACACCCTGTCCCTAACGTCACAAAGCGATTCTTGTTTGCTAAATATTACAGAGAAGTGGTCACTTAAGGAGGCTTGAAAGGGTTTTTCTTGCTGCATTGTTCCTTGAATGATAGAAGATTGCAAAGAAGGATATTTAATTGTGTGGGCAAACTATATGTCTCCTTGCAGCTCTATTGCTGGGCTTTACTTTGAGGGTACTTGTGACGTCATATCATTTACTATGGCAACGCACAAGGTCCACAAAAACGTCCACTAAATCTCAATTTTTTGTAAATTATCTGAAAAACTAATTCGGTGACCTACCATTTTTATTTCTTTGTTGGAAAGTTCCCTAAAATAATTCTTTAACTTTTCAAACAGTATGGAAAAAAACTATCTAGTAGAATTAAATATAATTATTTCAAGAAATACGATTTATGTCTTACAGAAAATACTACTAACATGTAGATAATTTTCCCCAAACTGTTTATATTTGAAGTGTCATCGTTAATGGTGCGTGCATGCAAAAAAATCAAGGTAGGTCACCAAGCAAAATTTTGAGCTAGAAACAAATATTTTCTGCAGATTTTATTTCCGGTTCGCGCGATTTTACGCAAGATTTAACTTCCGATGTGCTAATTTTGTTTCATTTATCTGACGCGTGTCTCTTAGTTATGGCGTGTGCACACAGCGGTCAAACGCAAAAATCCAACGCCACTTCCGGTCTTCGTCGCCTTGACTTTGCAAGAGTTTGGAGAGAAAACCTGCAAGACTTCTGTAGGAAAATGTTTTAAAAATAGTACTGTGAGAGAAAATTACAAGCTGGGAGTCTCTGAGGATGTCCATTAGTAAATTCCCTGGTCATATGCGAAGTATAAAGCTTAACTTTTCAGCGACTGTCTTAACGTTGGGCTTGAAAGCGAAAATTTTCGAAAATTTAAGACTTTGTTAAGCGAAAGTTTTGGCTGGAACTGCGCACGCGCCACACGTTGACAGCGGTAAACGTGTGGCGTGTGTAGATTGCGCGCGCGCATGCAGCTAAAAACCCTTTGAGCTTCCTTAACTTGTACTTAAGAGACCTCTAGCTTGTCAACAGGCCCTAAATAGAAAGATCTTGACCCACAGCTGGAAGCTTCAAGAAGGAACCGGCCGAGATCCTGCTTTTTCTTGGCCCATCCTAGACTAGAGGGCGTGTTCATAGGTTAGGAGGCTTCATTTGTACCACTTTGGTGACAATATTGAGAGAAATGTATATCTACTATAGCCAAGAGTACCCCCTAAGGGTTGTTTTTATTATATTTTATCACAGGAAAGCCCTCAAAAAGACACAAGAGGAAAAAACTCCCATCCCAAGACCACTAGGAAACGTAAATCTTCTTCATCCGCACAAGCTGCTAATCAGGAGAAGGGGAAAGAACCGCGCAGCAAGAAGTCTTCCACCTCAACTGACGAGGCTGTCATTGTTCACATCCCGGAATCCCAGTTAGTCCATCTGACTTCCGGTTCTACAGTTGCCACCTCTTCCTCCACCCCTCAGGGAAGCGGTGTGCGCAAACAAGGTGCAACTAGTGTGTTTGTGCCAATTTACCTTAATCCACCCTCCAAAGTGTACAAATGTCAGCGATGCCCCGCGGTGTTTAGCGTGCTAACCGAGAAGGAAGAACACTACAAGATGCACAAGAAAGGAATTAAGTGTTCACTCTGCAGCAAAAGCTTCTTCACCGCTAGCGGTTTTGAGCAGCACAAAGCGAATGAAAGCCACGCGCATCTGTGTGATGATTGTGGCAAGGTCTTCACAAGCGCAATGCACCTCAAGAAACACAAGACCACGCACTCAACCAACAGGCCATTTACATGCGACCAGTGTGAAAAATCATTTTGCACTTCAGCAAATCTTCGCTCGCACACGAGAACAGTGCCACGCCACGGAGAAGAAACACAAGTGTCCTGAATGTGGAAAAGCGTTCGCCCGCAGGGACAAAATGAAGAGGCACTCGCTGATCCACTACCCTGATACCAGACCGACCTTCACTTGTCCCTTCCGCAGTCACACTGGATGCATGAAGACGTTCTACCGCGATGACAAGCTCAAGCGACACTTGTTCACGCACTCCAAAGATAAGCCATTTAAGTGTGAAAAGGTAACAAGGGTTACGCACGCCGGGATAACTTGAACGACCACATGCGGATTCACACTGGTAATTACAGCCACACGTGCCGGCTCTGCGACAAAGGCTTCCTTGGACCCCACAAGCTGAAGAAGCACATGCGGTCTGCCATCGGATCGAGTTTTCTTCGGTAGTGGGGATAATCACCCTCCTACCATGGTTCCCTTGACCGCTACTGCTGCTCCTGGCACCGCAATCTCTGAGCGCGCAAAGTCTGCAGCGAGTGGTGGAGCTTCACACTCTCCCCAGGATGAGGATGACCCTGTTCCTTCTTCACCCGAGGAAACTTCGGATGTAGGAGACGAAGAAGCGTTTGATGGTTCGGGATCCGAGAGTGCAGACGAAGCAACTTCGGAAGAGGAGGGAACAATCAACGAAGGGGAGTCGGAAACACCAGAGCCGGACCAACGGCAAGCACCAGCTGGAACCCCCGCTTCAACCTCCTCTACCCCTCATCCTGCTCCTTTACTCCAGCCTCTCACGGCCCACTGCCGCGCATGCGCCCCGTCCCTAGAGTCAGTGCGGCCCCTCAGCAGTTCATCCCGCCGCCTTTGCCACCAGGCCTGCAAGCCACTGCCGAGCTAATGGCGTTTGCCCAAGAACTCTTTAACGTTGTTGGAAGATATCAATCTTAACTTGGATAGGTAATTTGTCAGGAATGGCATTAGCATATGGGCACGGAATCCTGCTTGTAATCAAATTTTCTGTTTTGTTTTGGTGAAGGTATAAGTGGTGTGTAAACGGGGAGACGTTTTGACATATTGTGGCTGGTTGGGCTGGAATAAGTCTTAAATGAAAGAAAAAAAAGAAAAAAAAATCCGTTTAGCTCAACCTAGACCACACGCAGTCGACTCTGCCTTTCTTTCTTTGCGGAGCCAGCGAAAAATTAGCGAGCCGCCAGTTTTCCCTCCATGCGATGGAACGGATGTATAACAAGTCTCATCACGGCTGGCATGGTTCACGCAAGGAGGAAATGATTAACTGATATAGGACTGTTAGGACTATGAGTCCAGGCCCCAGTTGTTCGAAGGCCGGATAGCGGTATCCACGGATAAATCGTTATCCAACGGATAAGTGTTTACAAAACAAACCACGTTATCCACTGGATAGTGATTTATCCGGTGGATAGCGTTATCCACCTTTCGAACGACTGGGGCCAGATCTTTTAACTACACTGTATATTGGTTTCAATAGAAAGATTAATAGTAGCACCGATGATTATTTTTAAATCAATATTCGTCTTAATGTCGGTTTTCAACCAGTTAAATAATTAGAAAACATCGGTGCACTTCATTGGAGATAATTACATGTATGTAGACCCCATAATTGACAAAAAAAAAAAGAAAGATGGAAATGTGATATATGAGAATGGAAAACAAGTTCTCTGTATGCATTGTTTTATTTCTGGAAAAGGGTATCTGTTACCACTCGTCCTTACTGCCTGGAGAATAATCAGGGCTTGACGGCCACAGAGGTTGCACCCCCGGTTATGTCGAAGCTGACGTAAAGGCTTGAAGGATAATCTGAGCCACTGGTTACCTGCAACATAACGCAATTCAGTTGACGTAAAGGCACAACTACCCGTCTGGTTTTATGCACTCTGTTCACTTCTTCACTCTGGCGATCGTAGAAAGTCCGATCATAACGTGGAGATGCATTTTTAATCGATTGGCTATTGACTTCCGTCAACTAGAGTTTTACCGCTTATCAGTATGTTCTACGGGGGAAGGGGGGGGAGGGGGGCTGACTTGCTCTCCCTGCTGGCTTGATGCCTTCTGTTATTTCTTATTTTTTTACCCAAAATAAGGGGGCCCGGCCCCTCGCCTAGATGCGCCACTGGCTTCATGTAATTCGAGTTTTGATTGGTTCACTGGGTTGCCTGTATCCTTTGTGACTGGCTAGAGTGGTTAGATTTTGTTTCAAAAGTCTTGATTTACGAAGAGCAAGACGTACTTCCGTTGAAACTGAAGTAGATAAACTTGTCAATGATGGACGATAACAGAAGTCCTCGTCTGTTATTTCCAAACACTTCGTTCTTGTTCGTATAGATCTTGTAGGTTTTTTTGTTCAAATCGATTTATTGGGTTGTGGTGGGACTTCGCTATTTAACGTTTGAGAAGCATTTCAATTTCATGAGGAAAGAAAAGACACGGAGAGGAAATTTGTAATTAAAAGGTAAGTACCATTGCAAATTGCCCCCCCCCCCCCCTCCCCTCCTCCTCTGATACGGAGGAGAAAGTGGTGATGGGATTGGTATTTGGCGATGGTTAATCCATCCACAATTTTTAATAGTACATGTCGACAAATTAATCCAGCAACCCTCCCAATTCCAGCTTCGAAACATGAATTCTCTTTACGAGTTGCAACTTTCGTAAGCATTTATATTAATGTTATGAGAATTTGGTGGTAGATCGCATAGTTCACTAGTTGATGATTTTCTTTATTCTCGTCACTTGTCCCCTTTTGACAATGTGAAGGTAACGTACGTAGAAATTAATTTTTGATCACTTGGGTGTTGACGGGTTGGGCAAACTAAATCAGTGTTACCTCCTGGTGTATTAAGACGAAAATTAACATGCAAATTAGCCAAGTGATGACGTCACAACCAAATTTTGATCAAGTATATGATGAAAAGATTTCTCGGCCAAATTGTATCAGAAATGTTTGATTCTTTGCAATAAGATTCTACTTTCTGCTCCACAATACGAGCATAACAGTTTTGTTACCTTGGCAACATACTGGGTTCCAGACTTCCCCAATATCAAAGGCTTTTCCGGCCACCTCTGCATTCTATTCTTACATGTGCTAATCGTGCCCCATATGCATGATCCACCAAGCATGAAAATATGTTAGCTCGAGTTTGTCTGCCTCTTAAATTTTTTCGAGCTAAAAATCGCTAAGGCCCGGTTTAAAACGTTACATTTTACGTGCACGAATCGAATTGTCGAATAAGTGCATGTAAAAGCGACGTTAAATCAATTAAATACGGGCTCAGTCGCATATTCGACTGATCCAGTCCCGAATATACGACGAAGTTCGACAGTTGATTGAAACGCCGCATTTCACATGTGCCGAATCTAATTATAATAATTGTGTTAAATAAATTATGTTTGCGCGAATGGGAATTAACACGTCGCTCTTGCTCAGCAATTTTATTCGGCAAAAAAACGGAACGTTAAAATCAAATCAACCGAACTTATCTATTCGAGTTGACTAAAATTAGTATTTTGATTCGGCGGATGTAAAGTGCGACGTTTTGAACCGGGCCTAACATTGAAATCGGGTGGGTTGGGGACTGCAAAAAGATAAGTTGCCATGGGAACAGTATGTTTTTTTAAGGTGTACTCCAGCCTACCCAGTTTCAATGGTCTGCGCTGCAATTTGGCCCAGATAGCTCTATTTAGATAGTTGATATAATATTGGTTTGAGTGTATGATTTCATTAGTCATCTCATTTGTACTAATTCAGATATTTACAAAGGGGAAACGGCGTTTTTATTCTTTCATGAAATTTTATGTAATACACCTGAAAAATCAAGGGGTAAAAATGTGATCATAGCACCACTTAAGAGTCGATAATAAGGAAATGCGTAGTTTGTAGCAAGGAATCTTGTGAAAAAAGAATATGTAAGGGGATAGGACATCAAGCTTTACTATACAAGTAGGGGTTTCGTGAGTAGAAATGTTTTCTTCCAGATACTTGGTAGCGGGCAAAGTGCTGTCTTTTTATAATGGCTTGCATAGTATGTGTAGTTTGCTATGGATTTGATTACGTTATAGATTCGTCTCCTTTCAGTCCAGCTCAATTGCCACTGTATTTTTGACGATGGCCCCAGACTGGGGCCCCATCTTCCACTAGAGCCTCCTTGGAATTGCTTTGATCCTTCACCAATAACAGATGCAGCCGCCCTTACCGGATTGGACACCAGTAGTGTGTTTCTTTGTTTACATTATATTTTTCACTTTAGTAAACTTCTACGTTTTTGATTTTGAAACTAATAATTGCTCGTTGGCGAAAATGATAAATTTGCTCAACACGATTAAAACCATCCGCAGCATGCCAATCTCTATCACTAAACCCCCGCACCATTATTTGATCAGTGATAAACAAGATAAATTTACTATTTCCGATTGAAGCTATTCAGTTTAAAATATTTAGGTTTTGAATTTCAACTCGAGAAGAACAAATAATTGATTCTAACTCAATTTAAATATTTGAACT
>JAHPZR010054149.1:0-5000 GCA_019787425.1 Platygyra sinensis | reverse complement strand
TCAATACTTTTTTGACATTATTTAACTAAAGAAAGCAGTGTTTTGTTTTGCGAGTAAAAGACGAAGGAAAATATTGACACTCAACATGTATAAAGGCTTTCAGAAATGTTCTTACTTTAAGAGATCAGTTACAACATCGCAAGCATAAAAGGGTTTCGAAACGAGAATCGTCGAAAGAATAGAATTTCGACTGGGGGGGCACCTCGAAAAAATCGCTTATAGATTTTAGCATTTTTTATTTCAACAGACCAGTGTTTACACAGTACCTTCCACAGCAGTCTGGTTATATTGCTTGAATGAAAACCTAGTGAGTTGTAATTTAAATGGAACCTATTAAGCAAGATCTTTATTTGGTGCTTTTTCATGTTGCTGCGCAAGGTAGATGTAACTTGAAGGTCTATGAGCGAAACCCTAGTGTGTAGTCATTCAAATGGAAGGTATTGACCGGTACCGGCCTTGATGAGGTGCCTCTCTTATTGTACTGCAAAAGATGATTCTAACTATTCTGTCGGTGGATAATGCCCCTGTTCATGACCATCAATTAAACGAAAGCTACTGAGCAGTACTCACATGTGGTGCTGTTTGCAATGCAGTACGCGAGGAAGTTCTAACAATAAAACGTCTGCGGATGAAGCCCAAGTGATTGACCATTCAAATGAAAGCAATTTAGGGGTACTTTCATGTAGTGTTTTTGTGGTATTCGCCATTACTACGTTGGATGCGATCTTTGTTTATGTCTTTAAAATGTAATTAACTTGGCAACATCAGGGCAATGCATCGATCATATTTTCAACAGACATTTCAGATGCTTTTTTAAGTTGTGTTTAAGCGTTCCTTGTGAGTTGTCTTTCTGATTCTTTCTTCGTGTAAGTTGATCCCCAAAACTATTGCCTGTCTATTTTGGCTGAGTTTCTGTAGTAGTCGTGGTTAATTGAGTCACAATGCAAATCTACCATTTTCTTTGGTTTACACTATAACAATTTAGATTTAAAAAGGTGTGTGTTTAATTGTTCTCCCTTTTATAAAACTGACAGTTCTCGACTCTGGGTGTTATTAAATTACGATGAAACCATATGTTTTATAGCCTTAAATTGGATTCTCTCTTTTAGGGGTTGAGAATTCGAGAATTAAGCTGTGATAATGTCAATTGGGAGGCGGTGACAGCAGAAGAGACTGAATAAGATAAAGCGTATGTCGTAAAGAAACAAAAGATGGATGATTTGTGATGCCATTAACACTCTTCATAAATGCAAAAGTAGGTGATTAAAGTATTAATACCCCATTTAGAACGGGTTCTCGAAAGGAAATTGAAATAGCTCGATTGACATAAAAGCTTCTGCATTAATCGACTTTCAAGATACTATTCAAGGTTTATGCGTGTACTTATGACTTGCCTTCTTCAAATAGGAAGGGGCTCATTGCCTCTCCGGCAGTCTTAGATTTCTAAAATAAAACCGTCAAATTTTATCCTTGTTTGACGATCTTAAGTAAATAAAGATTTATTTCTTCGACGAGTCAGATTTCACTGATAAGTAACATCCGGGAATTGCATGACGTATCATTGCGTCACGATAAGAGATAACTCTTTGCCATTGATAATATGACTTTCAAGTGAAATTCCATTTGCTTAAGTAAATATACTTTGAGCACGCGATGGCTGCGTTACATTTTGTTTGCACTAGAAAATATTCTCTCAGATGTAAATTTATTCAGCGGAAACAACTGTTTAATTAGTTTGACAGATCAGATGCTGAGAGCAAACTCGTTTTAAAATACACCTTGCTTTTTCTAAAGAAAAGATTTGATGTTTACAAGGATGCACTGACAAGATTTTAACCTTTCCCCCTGTCATTTGAATTGCTACTAGGTTTTTCGAGTAGTTTGTTCTCGCCTAATCGTAGTAAAAATGTTACTGACTTTGACAGCGACTTGAGTTAAAAAATTACTCGCAATTCAAAATACACTGATAAGTATGGTTTCTTTCTCGTATAGTTATTCTGTTCGTCGGTAAAGAATGTTTCTGATACGTTTTCCAATTCTAAAGCATTAGCAAGCAGGAAAGTTTGGAAGGCAACTGAAAAAAAAAAGATTAAAGAGGAAAAATGGACAAGCACATAAACAAGAGAAGGGCAAGAAGTTTGCTTCAGTTGGACTGTGAAATCTGAAACGTGCATTACATAAAGTTGACAGTAAAAAGCGAGACACTGTGTAGTTTATAAATAAACTTTGTTCTCTGAAGCGTTAGCCCGTCTTTCCATAAAGATTCCTTCTTTTTTCAAGTCAACAAAGCGTTACATGCGTTTACCGATAGTTTTACATACCGTCTTATTTAAAGATACTAGCTTTGAATGAACGATTACTATCAAATTATTTTAGAAATAATGTGTTAGCAATGTTTAGTTCGTCACTCTATACGTCGTCAATTTGGACGAGAAACTTGTTTTCTTTAAATCCTTTTTCCACTACTTTACTTGTAAACTGAGAAACACGAAAACCTGTTTCCACATTTTTCGAAGTCGGTGTAATAAAGCGATTCGAATTTTAATTTGTATTTTAGAAGGAAGACTAAAGTGACAAACTCGCTCGAGCTGTATGTAAGATAACACTGACAGATGAAGTGTTAACGGAAAAAAGAAACCTTCGGAAAGAAACGAAACACTTGGCATGCTTATGTCCAATCTTCGTTTCGTCTTTATTGGTTTTCGCAGATCCCTACTTCTCGTAATGAAATTTGCATTAGTAATATTTTGCTTTCCTGTTTTTATAACAAAAATGATCAAATTTATTTTTCTTTATTTGCTGTTCTTTAGCAGGTGATCCTATCGCTAGTTTGAAAGTTTTCATGAGACTCGTTGTCTCTAGGGTCGATTTAAGGTCTTAATTACTCCCACATTTGCTCGATTTGCTTATTGAAGAAAATTCAAGGGAAAAAAAAAACTCGTTGCAGAAAGAACTTGAGCGTGGGAAAGGTGACACCAGCTTGCTTGAACCTGATTGGCTAAGAAAGGAATTATCTTTGTTTGTGATTGGTTGAGAGTAAGTTACATGCATTTTCGAGCCAGTTGTAGCTTAATAATCAACAATTGCATGTGCTAACTGGATAAGAAAACAACATAATTTCCATCCAAGATTGTCAGTGAAGCTACCTTGACGTTGCGTTGGTCTCTGCGCAATTCATGCAATTATTGTATATCACCCCAAGATAGCTTCCTTATTCCCTAACAGCAGGCCCCGTCCTATTCAGTTTCATGTCTAGCTGATTTATTGTTCAAATTATATGTGCTTAGATCTCCCTCTTAATTTCGTAAGAAAATTCAGTGATAAAAAAAAAACAATTTTCACGTCTCGAATAGAATTACGCTGCTGGGTTCCTCTTCAACCTGGTTCTGTGTTCTAAATACGAACTGCTGCAAAAAAAAAAAAAACATTTACATTCTAAAAGAAGAAAATACCGAGTTTTGATATTTATATTTGCTTTCACTCTGAGCTGATAAGATGACTACTCCGTGATTAGGATATCGAAGAAAAATTGTCATTTTGATCGTGATAAAAATAGTATCCAATTTCTGGCATAACGTCTGTGAAAAGTAAACTTCAAAGAGATTGCGAAGCAGGTTATAATCAAGACCGAATATCACTTTTGTATAATTAGATGATGCCTAAGCGCAACACTGTGAAAAAATCAAACAAAAATGACTGTAAGATTCGGTTTTAGCGACAGTAAGAGTGCAGTTGTTGGCCCGCTACAAGACGCAAAAATACAGTATCATTTACGATGCCGAGTTATTGGTGCAGATCGAGGTAAACCTAAGGACGGCATGTGTTAAAATAGTGCAACAAGTACGTACGCACCAGTTAACAAAAAGTACCGGGTGATTTTTCTTTTGAAAGGGGGAATTAGTAACAGTAGCTCTCTTCAGCTCCTGTCATACAAATATGAATTTCACGCCTTCAAGAATACTGAAAATTAAATCATTGGGGTGATCCATTCACACGTAAAGACGCCTGAAGATTATTTCGATCCTCTCAGAATCATCATGAATGGAAAATTCATTTCTCTTGTTTTTGCACTCTTACCTTTTAGCTGTCATTTAAGCTTAGCAGTGGATCTGTAGACAGACTTATCCGACTCCTATATTCGCTTCCCGGGAAATAAGCCCGGATAAAAATATGCAAGTTTGGATGCTCTTAATCTGTTATCAATTCTATTCTTTCTTCGTGAAACGCTCGAACCGGGCTGAAACATACCAAAATAAACACAGCACAATTAATATCCTGCAGGAAATTAGTTTGTCAATATTCAATTGTTGAGCTTTCATTCTGTCTTCATTAAAAACAGGAGATATCCTGGCGCAATAAGGAAACGTGTTTAAAATTGATAACACCTTCCATTTGACAAATTATACTTGGTGCATAACTTGAAAATGGTCGAATTTAGACATGCGATATGATGTATGGCAAATCATTTAGTTTGTCACGTGATTAGTGCTTTTATCGCGTTGTTTTATTTCTTGTGAAGTTTCCTCGCGCAACAAAGACCTTTCATTGATATGGAAATCTATTTTGAACCTATATTAATATTTCTACAGCTTGAAGTTGCGCATTGTAACAAAAAGTTATTAACCTAGCAAAAATTTCAATATCTGCTCCTTATCAATAATGCATAAATAAAATAAACGGTTTTACTTTCGTCTTGTTCACCGCTTTTGAGACAGAATTACGAAAGTGAATATGACAACAAGAATATCGAGAAATATTGTTTAGTATAATGACATTCGCCAGTTCCCTTACATTTACATAAGCTAAAAGTAATATTTGTGCGTTCGCCTGCTGTTGGTTTGAAATACAATAAGTTACTGTATAAGCCCCTCATCGACTTCCCACGAATGTGCAGCTGAAATCACCAATGCAAAAGGTTCCCTTCTGAATGGATAGCTTGCAAATTTGCCCTCAGAATATATTCTGTCATTTTACCGTGTAAAAAAGTAGGAGCTTGCTTA
>JAHPZR010054146.1:5000-11758 GCA_019787425.1 Platygyra sinensis | reverse complement strand
ACTTCCCGCGCTCGCAAGCAAAGCAACCAGTATGGAGCATACATTTTATTTGACATTTTCAGTGTGGCATTTTTTGATCTACAGCAATATAAGCCACCCGCACAACTTTGGTCGGGGAGGCAAAAAAGATGAAGAAATGCCTCAAATGAACAATTTCTTGTGGTTAAGTTTCATGTTAAAAATCAATGAAAAAAAAATCGATGAAACTTACCATGTGGCGAGTCCCCCCCTTTTGGTCCTTAATACGTACACGACGTTTTTGGGGAAAATAGTCTTCTTCGCATTTCCTTCATAGTAAAGTGGCACTATGAAGGAAATGGGAAGAAGACTATTTTCCCCAAAAAGGTATTAAGGACCACAAGAACTCGCCACATGGTAAGTTTCATCGATTTTTATTCCATTTTCTAGCAAATTTTCAGACCTAAACTTCGCCTCATATGTTCTCTATAATGGGCCCTTTGCAGTTTACGATCACATGGTACAAAAACCGCCATGCTGGAGAGCAAACCGCCCACTGGGACCCCCAAACCAAAAGAATATTTAGATAAGTTGCTTTGTTTTGGAGGTCCCAGTGGGCAGTTTGCTCTCCAGCATGGCGTTTTTTGTACCATGTGATCGTAAACTGCAAAGGGCCCATTAGTCGGGCGAGGCCGACTTCAAATTTACCCTGCATTTCTCCACAAAACTCAGTCACGTGCAGTGGGGAATTCCGCAGACCGGTCATAAAGGCTCAACCTATGATTATATGTCATATGCATTGGCACCATAGTATTTCCACAGAAGTCACCTGTATGACAAATCAGTCGTTAACTATGACCTTTATCTTCCTTTCATTGCCGTCCTGTCTCTATTTATCGCCCGTTTTCATGGCTTGGAGGCGGCCTTAGAGTTTAGAGAAAACTAGCTTAAATAAGGGTTATAGGGGTAGGGCTCTTTAGCAAGTTTCAAATCAGCACAACGTTGCGGATTGCAAAATAAAAATCTCATAATTCACGTGGCCGCTTAACACCCTGAAGAAGGAAGTAATGCAGAAACGTCGGTTGATTTACACCGCCATAAAGCGTCCTTCTTTAAAAATATTTTTTGACACACTTACTCGTAGTATAAAAGACGCAAAACATATATCACAGTGTGTTCAACCTTGGTCCCAGGGCCTTTTCCTTCATATGGAATTAAAAACTGTATAACCACAGCAACAAACCGATGAGAGTGCCGTGGATCTTTAGTAGACCTGGATCAGTAGAAATTTTAGAATACAAAATATAGACGGCACGTTGATCCCGACGGCAGATATGGCCAAAATGAAATAAAACGGAGTAAAGAACTAAATTATTGTAAACAAGATTGCCCTATATTTCGGTTTGCAATACAAACCTTCTTCAGGGGCTGAGTGGAAAAGAAGATA
Source organism: Platygyra sinensis (assembly GCA_019787425.1). Classification (NCBI taxonomy): domain Eukaryota; kingdom Metazoa; phylum Cnidaria; class Anthozoa; order Scleractinia; family Merulinidae; genus Platygyra; species Platygyra sinensis. The sequence goes on along the minus strand of JAHPZR010054146.1, from coordinate 10,353 downwards.
TGTGAAAAGAAAACCGTTACAAATAAAAATTTAAATAAAAATACGCAACAATGATTGGTAGGTTATGAGTAAATAAGTGTCAGATGTGGACTGGTGTGCTTCATCTCTTCTGTTTATGCCAAACGGATATAGTGTTTTGGCTTTTTTTATTAAATGGGCCTCTCGAGCTTTTCGTACTGAGTCACGTTTGCTACGTATGAGTTCAATCGGGATGAGCGGCGCGCGTCGTTAATAGAATGGCCAGCTTGGTTAAAGTGTAGTGATACTGGTGTAGTTATGCTGAGTCAGTGTAATTACCTTCTTCATAACTTTTTTTTTCGAAAACGCGAAAACCTGGGTCGGTCGAACGACGCTAAACGGTCGAAAACGGGAAATAGCCTTAGGGGACCGACAAAAAAATTACTCCACGGCTACAAACGAGGACCTTGGACTAACAAGTAACTGGTCAAAACTAGTAGCAGCATATCTTCCTGTAGCCCGACTTACGATCTTAGATCGTCTTGTTTACCCGTGTTATGTCAAGTGTCACACACAGTGAGCCTGGGTTACCTATGATATAATAAGTCGTTGACTGAAAGGTTGATGTCTCTTTACCATAAGGATTAAAGGATTTGTTGACTGTTAATCTGTTCAGAGTTTATCTTCTATCGTGCGTTGACATGGTACTTCGTTTTATCGGGGTAGATTTTACGTTTGGGCTTCGGGATTATCTTCGTTATATCGAAGAATTCGTTATATCGGGGTTCGTTATATCGAGTTTCTGTATCATACATTTTACTGTAACTTTGGCCGGGACATAGAATATCGTTTGTTTTATCGAGGACTTCGTTAAATAGAGGTTCTACTGTATTGAAAGACCTACAGCAGGTACCAATCTATCTCGTCGGTTGGTCTCTTATTGCTATGATACAATTTCTGTTCTGCAATGACACCAAACTTTATTCCGTATACTTCCTCGAAGGATCCACTGATAAGGATGCCAAATTATAGAAATCGAACATAAAAAGTCGAAGAGCTGGTAACAAAGTGAAAGCTGGCACTAGATGATTGTAAAAGAGTGGACCTGGCAGACGATTCAAGGCGGCCAGGCACTAAAATTTCTACATTCAGGCGTCACAAAACGAACCTTCAAAAGTTCCAAATTTTTACTGTTGCGATCATTTTGTTTCAAAATTGTTCCGGCAAATTTCCAATGGTTTCAAGCTATCCTTGAGGCACAAGAAAGAAATTTCGTGCCTCTGTACTTTTCGAATTAAATCTCCAAACCAAATCGCGGGGAAAATGATGAAATGGGTATTTTTTAGGGTCGTCCAACAGAACTTAGGGTCGGAGTTCATGCATGGGATAGCAGAATATTAATATTATAACCATTGTATGGCATATTCTAACCTGAAACCTATAAACAATTCGGCATGATGTACGTAATTTATGTGTTGTCTTGGATATTCAAAACAGTACATTATTTTCAGTTCAAGAACTGATAATCACGTCCACTAAACTTAACACATGTGGTTATGTTTTTCAGAAGCGCAGTGATGGGGGAATGCAAACATCTAGGGATTTACATTTTGCGAAATCAAGAAACCATTTGTGAGTGACACACCTGAAAGCGATGGAATCACCCCATCGATCGCAATATTTCAAAAGCAATCTCTGTGTCAGTCGCTTGTTTTCCTCCGGCCAGATATGATGTGAATTCCATAGTATTAAGTATTGATCTTTATTAAACTCAACAAAAGTTGAACAATGTTACGTTTCAATGAGCAAGTGTCATTTTCATGTTACGTTTTGACAACAAGGAAACAAACCTTCTGTGTTGTTGTCAACTGCTGATAAAACAATTCTTGATGGAATAATAACATCTGTTTCAAACGTTTTGCATTCATGATCTCTCGCCGGATCGTCTGAATCAAATGGTCTCTTGCTATTTGTAGCATTTATGCGCTATCAAATCATCGTTGAATGTGCCTTAAGAAACTCAGCCTTCCACGCTTCTTAGGAATTGCAATAAAAAATCTACTTTAAAAGATGTCCTTTTCCACTTTCCTTGCCTCGAGGATCATAAGGCACTTGGAATTAATCTCCAGTAAATCACAAAAGTCATTGATTGCTACCGGCTAAAGTAACGACTTCCGGAAGTAACGTCCAAAAATAAAGAAAAAGAATAATCTCGTACACAGGACACCTTACCCATGAATTTCCTAAGTGCGGAGTGCGGCGGGAGTGCAGAGTGCGGAATGCGGAGTGTAGTAAATTTGGATTATGGAAAATGAGGACTGTAGAAAAACGCTCCGTATTTTCTACACTCCGCACTCCACGTTTTCCACGTAACCGACAATTTAGCTGATAATTAAGTGAGACTACAGCACGCCCCTCTCACATGAACGCTTACCACCAAGTAGAGTTCAATGACACCGGCTGATTGGTCAGTACGAAGGCTCGCGAGTGCGCGTACAGACAAGAGAATGTAGCCCATCGTGTGTAAATAAAGGTTTTAATTATGTTACGCTGCATGCATTCAGCGCACTGATCCTAAAGTTTACAACCTGTCTCAACACAATACATCTTAAATTTTAAGACAGGCATTAAAACTCAGAAGATATTTTCAAAGAGCAATTCATTTTCTTGGTTAGGGTTGTCTAGAAGCGAAACGAGAATAGAGCAGACAAGAAACTGTCCGCGCCGGACACCCCAGGTTTTAGTGTGGAACTCTTAGCGGCTCGCTTTGGCTCCGTTCGGGGATGCAGACGGGTAAGTTAACAAAGTTCAAACAAAAACAACAACGCCAGCACAACAGCATCAGCAACAATGAAGAGCTTGTGTACCCCATATCTTTTTCAAGAAGGAAAGTCGGGATTATTTCGTCTCAGTTTTCAATGTCAGAAAATCTGATCTACGATGCAATAAAATGTTGCTGTTGAAGTTGTGTTGCGCCTTAGTGAAAGAGTTTTGCTGCAATCTGGCAAACTACAGCACATGATCGGTCAAAGGAAAGACGTAATCTATAACAAAGTACATGTATATCTTACCAGAAAATGTATTGGCGTGCCAGGAGAATCCGGTGAATGAGTGACGTCATTGTCATCTGTGATGCACAAGAAAAGGTATGGGGGAGTCCCTAAGGGCTGAAATGTCATACGGGAAATCCAGATCTAGAGTGGAAGATACATCCGAGCCATCCGTATTATATCCATCTAAACTGAAATAAAAGGACACATCTGAACTCAAGAGTTGACAAGGAAACGTGGTGGACAATTGGAGTTATAATTTTTATCCTACATTGAATTTGCTGCGTGCATGGCCTGTACTGCATGGTAGTGTTATGTCGCCGCTGGGCTCGGTTTCCACCGTTCACGCGAGTCCGGTCTACGCGCTCCTTTCCGAAAGAGTGTGTTTTGGGGGAAAGTAGCCTGCTTAGGCCCGTTTCGTTTCAAACGCCGTGCTTAAGTCGTGCCGAACTCAATTCATTACTTAAGTTCGACTTTGGCGCGGCTGTAGCACGGCGTTTGAAACCATTTAAGAATTAGGTTCGACTCTGCCGTGTAGCACGGCAAGCTCTGTCGTGCTACCCGACTTTGGCACGGCATGGTGCTAACGGCGTGCTATTGCCGTGCCGAACTAAATGAGTAAATAACTAAAATTATGATTTTGGATTTATCCGTTGGACCGCTGGTTCGTAATATCGTCTCTTTTCTAAACGCCCAGTGAATTCCCAGTGAGTGAATTAAGCTTGACCATGGCTCGACGTTTGAAACCAAGTCGTGCCAATGTCGTGCTACAGTCGAGCCAAATTGAATTTAGTTCGGCACGACTTTAGCACGGCGTTTGAAACGGGCCTTAGCTTGGCGGTTTAAGCAACCGGCTTCGCCGCTCGTTTTCGCAGTTTTTTGCCGCTTTGTTACCGCCCTCAACGATTGCTCTAAGCGCCAAGCAGCGGCGGCTAGTGGGAGCTCGTAATCTATGTCCGCCCCAACCTCGTTCCCATGAAAGGCCCTGGAAACGAGGTTGCGTCGCTCCGTGTTGCTAGGCCGGCCGGACGACAACGTAAGAAAGAGTAGCATTATACGGTAGATTTTACTCGGTCAGAAATCATAACTCTTCTGAAAATTTGTTTAGCTCACCACAGTCTGCCAATGTTTGTCTAGATCTCTGAAACACCACACTTGAGATCTTGATTTTTTGAATTGAGCACTTGATTTAATTTTTGTCCCAGGACATACCTAGCGGATGCTATCTCTTGTCACGTTTGTGTGACATTCTGTCGTAACTAACAATCTGGAGAGAATATACCCCGGAATATACCCTCATCACTATGTTTTAACCATGCTTTGTCCAAGTTTGTGCACTTTCCAGTTAAAATTTGATGAGAAATTTCAAATACACAAACAAACCTAGCTTTTTCGCTCATTCAGGGAAACATTGATTCCTTTGTTAGAACAACTACAGTTTAAAAGGGTAATAAAACAACTGAAATCCACAAAGCCAAACACATCAGGCAAAAGTCTTTTGATAAAAGAGGAGTTCACGCAGCTTCTAGAAGCACGGGCGAAAATTATATCAAGAAAATTTTTAACTTGAAGTCAAAGTCGAGGAACGAATAGCGAAAAGGTTGCAATTGACTTTGTGTTGATAATTTCGAGGTGACTCTACCGTAACTGTGTCGTCCCGAAGGACAAGTGAGCAGAATAATTAGCTGTTTAAGATTTTAACTTACCTGAGCCCTAAGGCCGACATCTCAACAGAAAATTGTGGCGCCGGATAATTGTTGCCTTACCACAGCTCGTCGCTGATCATTTTGTATGCAAACATTATCTCTGCATCTCTAAATATTAAAATTAAACCAAGCCATTCAAGGCCAGAAGTGCTGATCCCTTTCCAAACACCTCCGGCTTAACTCATAAAGAAGCAGTCATAAACAGGGAATATATTACATCAACTTCTCCTGAATGTTGATGTTGATTTAACATCAGTAGTCGGTGGAGGACACGGTGGAAACGTGATTCTTAGTTGAAAGACCAACCCGCTGCGATCTCTTCTCTTTGCATTATCTACGCCTGTTAATCATTATGTTAATTTCACCAAAGTAGACAGGAAATGGAGGCCGCTAGCGCAGTAGATGATGAGGCTAATCAACACATTGAAAACTGTGTGAAATGCGGCTAGGCTGAGATAAGGGGCTAATGGGTAGCGTGATGAAGGGCAGTTTAGGTCAAAGATCTTCTAACGATTGCAGTAAATGAACGATAAGAGAAAAGGAATTCACAAAATTTTCTTGGTAGGTCAAGAGAGATATCTGTTATCTAGCGAGACCACTTCAAGTTTAATAAAAGACAACTTCAGACGTTTAATTTGA
>JAHPZR010054145.1:35000-49069 GCA_019787425.1 Platygyra sinensis | reverse complement strand
CCATCATTTCCAGTTTTATCGCGTGGAAGGTAATGTCGTATTTCCAAGCCATTTTGATAGCTTTCGGGCAGAAACAGACACAACTCGTCAGTTCGACTTCTAATGGAAAAATATAACGAGTAAATTATCAGCAGAAATTTTCTGGCACAGCACTCGAGGTAAATGCGAATCGCTCTGATTTAATTCATGTTTTCTTTCTATTTGAGTAACAGGCGGCTTTTTGCCGATTCTTTCCGTGTTGTTTTCTAGCATTGGTTTTCTGATGATTCTTTGCTACGTACTCCCCACAGAAAGCCACTTTAAGAGGTCTCGCTAATAACCACAACAAAATCTTGTTTCAAATAAGAAACCATTGAAAACTTCCATTAGTAATTTCGTATTGCTTTGAAATCGATTCAGTTGAATCATCTCCAGGGAAATGAATTCTCTTAAATAACCCCCCAAGGACTTTCAGAGGCAGTTTTCATTCTAAATGTAAATTATGACTGGATTTACTTTATCGACAACGAGAACAAATTCAAACTTTTTCGCCTTGAACATTCTCTACGCATTGCATTTCAGTCTCATAACGTTCCGTCACGTGACTGATTTAAAGTAAAACTGTTGCATAAGCTGCCAAGTTGTTAATAATGGAATCGGCACTTTTTTCATTACCGTTTGCAAACAGACAACTGAGGGAAACAATACTAGAACGGATGCAATATTTCACAAGTCAAATGCCTTCGCGTGCTCGAGTTTCGAACCATGCTTTGAAGTGATAAGTTTCAAATTTTCTAAACATCTTACCTGATAAGAATTGTTACTGCGCTGAAATGTGGGTCTTTTTTGTCCTCCAACTCTGCACAACTAATTATTTTATGTCCTCCCTTTAACAAAAAAGTTCTCATTTGGATCGGCAGATGTTTTCAGCGTGCGTATCGTTAACTTATACATCAACGAAAGAATTTGCATTTTTAGGTTACATACTGTAGATTAATTAATAGTCACCAAGCTGTCCATTCATAACTTGAAACAAAAGTTCTACAATTAACTTCGATGAAGGGCGTTTTTCTTTCTTTCTAGAACTAAGTTTTACTTCAGTGGGTTTGGAGAGTGGGAAAGATGATCATGTAGTATTTGAAGTTATAACACATTTTCGCTTCCAGTTAGAACATTTCCCCTTTCAGCTATGTTTGTTGGCTATTCTTTCCGAACTAAATCCGCCATATATTAAAAATTTTCAAATAGACAGGTGCAAAAAAGTGGTACTTTTAATATTAAAACAAAGCAACACACGTATTCATTAAATTAGGTGCCCAACGTAAGGAAAAAAGGAGCTCGTTTTGAGGATCCGGTCAAGGGCAAGGTGACCTTACCAAGTTCCGTCAAGCAGCAAGCCTTTTTTATCAACTTGAAATCGTTTAGAACGGTAGATTAATCTCCCTGGGGGTACTCCTTATATGGACTATAGAGGTTTGTGCTTCCCCAAAGGGTATGGCTTTTCAGCCGTTTTGGTCATTAAGGTATGGTTTTTGCACTCTGGTCTTGAATTAAGCATGTTTTCAGAAGCTACTGTTTCATCATTACTGGTAATACCATCAACAAAAGACCTTCATAAATTAAGTTTTGAGCAACTGTGGCCAACCGCAACAGTCATAAATAGGGTATCAAATTTTTGCTTTGGTCATAAATCAAGTTGGGAAAATCGCAGATTTTGATCAAAAATTGGGTAAGGGCTTCCTTTCCCCTTCCCTTCTTCCCTTGCGCGCCCACCACTTTCGCAGCGAGAGAGACCTCTGGGAACGAGGCAGGGTAAGGGTTTTGGGAAGGAGGCCACTCATCCCAACCCAGTTTTTCTGAAAGTACCCCTCTGGGGATTAACCGCCTCCCTGCAACGTTGATAGAAGGCACCACTTGGCAGCATCCATTGTTGACGTTCATGTGCTTCTTATAGGGCCTCTTCATATGAGCCCGGTAACCGGGCTGGCTCGGTTACCGAGACGAATTCTGCGGTGTTCATATGGGAAATTTCAGCCCGGTCGACCGGGATGAATTCAAGAAACACAACCACAGAACGGTTGAACATAAATTTGTATTGTTCGCGACAGTCATAGCTTTGTGGACTCTTGTAACTTTACTAATAAAGCTAATTCGCATACTTCTAAAGTGGAAATACACACAAGACCAAAATTATGCCATTTTGGCCGCTATGTTGTGAGAGCGAAGTCCCGGTCACCGGGCTGGAGTGTTCATTTGAGAAAATTTTCATCCCGGTTACCGAGATCTCGGTAACCGGGCCAGCCCGGCCTCTCATATGAACACATCGATATTTTTACAAAGAAAAGAGTGGGGAGGCGAGATCTCGGAAACCGAGCCAGCCCGGTCTACCGGGCTCATATGAAGAGGCCCTAAATCCCAGCCTCACCAAGATTTGAATAATGGGATGTGTTATGTTCTTAGTATATAAATTAGTTGTGTAAGGGTAGGGTGGGGTTAACCTGAGTATCAGGCCTTTCTTAGCAAGAGGGTAGGGGTAGGGAGGAATTGCAGAGAAAGGCCTGACACAAACGTTTTTATTGGCTCATGTCGTACGTCCAGATTCTGGACGTGGCGCTGATTGGATAATTTAAATGCACCCTAACGTCACACCACCGGAAATAAAAATTTCATACTGGCGTATTCTGTGAACTGATCTCGACGAGAACGAAAACTTCGCTAGATATTTATTTCTTTGTGATTATGGAAAGCGACGACTTCAAGCGACGGCTCTTGAAGTCGCTCTACAGTTCTTTCCTGGAATTGAACTAAAAAGAGAGAACAGAAATTGTGCCTCGAAAGCCTGCTTGTCAAACGAAAAGATTTCCTCCTCAGGTTTTTGTCGGCTCGGGATATCAGACTGGTTATTTCATCGTCCAGCTCTGAGTATTGGTCAGAAAACAGAGCTCTCTTTGTTCAGCGGTGAGGGTCTTCGTTGAGCTCATTTAAGGACGGTGCCTACTTTTGTTAGTGCGCACACGTTCTGCGCATCACGCAAGCCATGGTTTAAGCGCGCGCGCGCTGGGGTTGACATTGACGCAATCAACTACGCCACCAAGCACACGACTAAAATTAAAGCAAAATTTTCCTACGGTGACCAAATCAATTTTAATGAACCTGTACTTAAACCAGGGAGACCAGAATAGCAGCATATCGCTAGGCACTAACTTGACATCTTCCAGCTGAAAATCTAGCTGTTATCTTTCGAAAATTACACTGAAATCCAACTGCAAACATGTACCTGCAGATGGCGTAGTGCGCGCGCAGACACGCAAATGTCTTACTTACTGGGGAGGTGACAGGAAAAAATGTAACGGGCACAGTAAAAGCTTTCAAAAAAGATCAATAACTTTAAAAAACGCGTGGTTACCCCTACATTTTTTGCTGCGAAATGGAAGCGGCAAGCCTATTCAACATGTGATTAATTTCTGGTTGTGAGCAAAAGGTATTTAGACTGTATTTTAGCTGAACCAGAGGAACGCTGTCACAGACGTTAAAAGCGATTTTGCAACGATTTTGTTACTAAAAACGTAACAAAAATGATTTTAATGTTACCATTTGCCATTTAGTTTAAAGATCTTTTTAAATGTGTTTGCCTTTCTGTGTGTAAAGTCGAATTCTAAGGAAATCAGTGAAGAAATATCGTTTCCCGCTTTTTTCAGAAAAATGCTGATGTCAGCATTTTTGTTGAGATTCAAGGCTAATTATCTCGAAAAAATGCGTGGCTACCCCTATTTTTCTTTGTGGATTCCAATAGCTCTTGCAAATATCTACTTTTTCCGCGTGGTCCTAACTTTGCGCAAAAACCTTTGTATTTAGTAGGCACCGTCCTTAACTTCATTTTCACAAGTCGGCTGCTTGCCTTTGGAGTCACTTCAGTTGCGAGATCGCTAGCCTCGAACAGGAATTGAACTACTAGGACAGGCTGTCGAAGGTATTTGTGGCCGGGAGCGCTTGATCTTGAAGCAGCTTGTCGAGTGCCCTACCACTCGCCAATGCCTCCCGTAACTCAGCGAACATTCTGTAGCAATTCACTATTTTCCTAGCGCATTTTTTGCAAACAGTCCTTTCGCCATCTTCACTATCTTGAATGACAACAATTCTCAACTCAAGCAATAATTCCACAAGAATGATAGTTTTTTCACACAAAACATTAGAAACCTCTTTGTTAAAAGTTTCAGCAAATAGCGGCACCGTGGTGACACACTTTCCATACTCTTTGTGAAAATTTTCGAGGCAAATTGTGCAAATAATTCTCGGAAACATGAACGAAATTAAAAACAACCGCCGTTGTCATGTTTCATGCACGCAAAATTTAGGGAAGTGGTCAAAACTACTACACTCGAACAGGACCCACCAAACCACAAAATAGTTGGTGGTGTCTGCCTGAAACCCCCTTGCTTAACGTCAAAAGATGGTGTCTATTGCACAGCCACCCATCTATCCAGCGGTAAAAAATTACAGTGAGGTTTAAACCTCACTTTTCTTGTTTGTCTAGTAATGCCGACTCTTGCTAGCTGAATATTCCTGTGTCAACTCAAATTTAAAAGCCAATAAAATGTTGTTGGTAATGTTCGAAGATGGGTGGTGTCTTTGAGAACCCCCCCTCCTACCCAAAAGGTGGGTCCTGTTCGAGTATAGTAGTTTTTGACTAGCCTGCGAACAGGCTCCCGGTTCGGTTGGGTTTAGGGCGAGATAGTCAAGTGTAGTCTAGGGCGAGCGGGACGAGCCGAGAGCGGTCTGGTGAGGAGGGAGTGCGTCCCACTCGCTCGCCGAATTATTTTTCCGACCTCGCTGGGAGCCTGTTCGCAGGCTAAGTTTTGACCAGTTCCCTTATGCAAAGTAGACATGACAGCCGGAAATAATTTTGATTGGCTAATGCGTACACTGACGCTTGTCACGCCATGAGGAGGTGGAAGACTGCAGACCCTTGTGTCAGGCTTTTCTTTGCCGGTTGCTTCCTTCTCCTTCCCCACGAGAAAGAAAAGCCTGATACTCAGGTTAGGTGGGGTGGGTTCTAGGGATTCGGCAAATGAACAGATTTTCTTTCAGTTAATAATTTAATAGAAGACTGCCCTAAGCGACTCTTTCGGGTGAATTTTTGTTTCCTTCAAAAGTGCCTGAATTTTTGCGTGTGCTTTTCAATTTTGAAGCAAAACATTCTCCAGAATTCTTTTTGGCCGAAATGCTCTTGTTCCGCTTTGTTGCGTTCATTGTGCACGCTTCGATATTGTCCTCGTTTTTCTCAGAAACAAAGTGCAAAGCAGCCCAAAATATACAGGGGAATGTTCTACTACTTAAATTGAAAAGCACATGCAAAAATTCTAGCACTTTTGAACGAAAAAAAATTCACCCTAAAAAGTCACTTAGTTCAGTCTTGCAGCAAGCCATTCAATTCACCAAGTTTGGACAAAGGAAATCATGATTATCACCTGGTTGGATATCCGATCCTATTCAGCACAGATTTTGACGATCTGATTTCTGTTTTCTTCTTAGTTCTGGTTTTGATTGAGAAGATATACTAAAAACTGGTAAAAGTGTTCTACCACATTTCCAAAAACACCAAAGTTCATCAAAAATATTACGGTGCACCTTGCATGTTCAACTCTCTTCTAGGTGTTTGGGAGTGCGGTCAACATGGTCTTTCAAGTTTCAGATATACTTTGTGAACACTTTTTGAACCTTGGAATCAACTAGACTTTCCCAATTTCATTATTTTTCTCCATACTTTTGCCAGGTCTAGGAAATTGATTTGCTGATTTCCATACTTAAAGAGAATTCCAGACTCAACCATTTGTTGGAAGAGTTTTATACTACTGATGGTATTTATTTCTCAATTTTTTTAAAAGTAGTTTTTAGATGCAAATTATACGGACTAAGGTTGAACAACCAACCAAAACAAAGGCATGTGAGAGTTAAGTAAAAACGTTAGAAGATCCAAATTTCTCACAGAGTAAGTGTTGTAGGTGGAATCAAATATTTGGAATCACTATATCAGCCCCACTTTGTAATGTAAAGGAAGGAAGCCTCTTTACTCATTTGCACTGTCTCTACAAATTTTCTTTCGTATTAATCATACTACCGCAAGACTAAATTTGATGAAGTAACTCTAAAATGCGTCAAACAGGTTAGACAAGAAAGACTACAAATAAATAAGAGCTTTATATTTTATTTCCAGTGGGTTCACTACTTCAGAGGAATGAAGCGAGATGAATGAGTAGCACCAATACCAGGTCGGCCATGCTTGACAGGCTTGTATGTAATGGAGAACTCTCCAAGATAATGCCCAACCATCTCTGGCTGTGAATACAAAGAGAGAGAGAGAGAAAAAAAAAATCAGTTATATAGAGATTACTGAAGGAAATTACCAGCCTTCACTTAGAGTGGTACTATGATCAAAAAATCATTTCCTTTTTTCCTTCAGATTTTGAAAGCCTGTTCGCTCAACACCTTACTGGAAAAGTTTTGAGCTTTGAGCTTTATCCAAAGGCTGTTTATTTTGAGTGTAAATTTTGGATTTCATGGTTGGCCATTACTCACATTCAAAACTGACCGATTAGACTTCAGAGGGCTGGATCTAGAGAAAATGATGTCACTTGCTCACTAGCTTAAAATTTCAGCGTCTAAATGCAATTTATCATACATGGGCAGCCTGGTCTTTGCTGGTAAATGGGCAAACACTTTCATGTTGTTTTGTTGCCTGTTTGGAATCATGTTTGTAATATTTAACTCTTTCCATATACAGTCTCCAACACAAGAAGTACGTCTTGATTCACTAACATACTTTTAACTGCTATTTCCTACTTCCTCTTTAGCTAGTTTGAAATTTAACCAGATATAGGCTGGAAATTTGTCAAAATATCAGCAATACACACAACTAACTCTTCCTCCAACTCCATATCTGGACGACTTATTTTTTATTGTGAGAACATGCAGTTAATTACGGACTCCAAGGGGATCTATCAGGGTTGCCATTAAGGGCGTAAGGGATGAGTATGCTTGTTTTTTTCCCTGATGCTGTGGGTGAAATTGCCTGCTGTTGACAGAACTAACCCACAAAGTAAGAAGTTTCCTACGGGTGTGGAGAACAAGGGTACCAGGTCACTGAAAACAAAATGACAGCCCTGTCTATTGAATCACTCCTCTTCAAATATAATACATTGACAGGCACAGCAGAAATGAAAAAAACTACAGAGATTAAGGGTGGCTCACTTTCTTGGCACCTATTCACCAGACTCCTTAAAAAGGAATGCTTTACTCTTTACTGCTTGCATGCATGACTCAGAGGTAAGCCTGCTTGCAGGCATGTTACTTTCCCAATGTTTGATTAAAACCATAAGTACTGATACTCCCTTAATCAGGGGACAAGGTAATACAGTCAACCCTTCCATAAGTGACCACCCAAAATGTCAAGCCTGGGTGGTTGCTTACAGTAGGTGGTCGATTGTGAGAGTAGACCACAGTGGTTCAAAATTTTGCCTTTTTGGCACATTGTAACTGCAGAGACTTATCCGGCATGTTTTAAGTATTATTTTCATTCATTTCACACGTCAATTTGGAGAAACAATGCAGTACTTCCCATTGAAATAGTTCCGTCTTTTATACTACAGTCGAACCTTGATTATCCGGACCCTTGGGGACCAGGCCAAATAGTCCAGATAATCCACAGTCCGGATAATCAAAAATATGAATATTAATGAGTCAACACTGAATACATCTGTAAACAGTAACAATTAATCGAGCATCATGCAAGAATGAAGTACAATCACAAGCCATTTCTGACTACAATTTGCAAGTACATCAATTTGCATTTTGCCTAAAATGTTCAAGTAAATCAGTTTGCTTTAAGGTTCTACAGCATGTATGTGTCGCTAATTCCATCATTCTTTGAAGCTCCTGTAAGTTGAATACATGTAGCTTCCACATTGTTTTGTCTCTCCATCCATGTCAAACAGCTTCACTGTTTGTAACAGTTTGTTTATCTCGACTCTCGTCCTCCTTGACGCTACTCTCATCTTCAGCTCGCTAAAATTTGTTCGTCTGACAACTGCAATGAAGTCGGAAGTTCATTTTCGACTCTAAGCCAGTCACTGACATCAGAATTAGAGAGACCTTCACTGTTGCCAACTTCCAACTTATTTCCATGATGGATTCACTGACAATGCTTTCTGTTTGCATTTCAGAATCGTTTAAGCTGCGAGTCTCAGCATCGGGATTAATTTGCAGTTTGCTGAATGCTTTGAATATGGATTCGGCACTAGCCTCTTCCCATGCATCAGCAAGCATGTATATCAAATCTTTCACAGTTAGTTTCTTCACGATTTCCCTCAAAAGACTTCGCGTTGTTTCGGTGTAATGACTCGTGATAACTCTTTGAAGAAGTTTCTTTCTGTAGTGGTTCTTGGCCGCCTGCAAGATGCCTTGATCCATAGGCTGAATCAATGAAGTTGTGTTTGGAAGAAGAAACATGCAAGTGATGGAGCCATCACTACTCTTCAGATCTTCAGGATGGGTAGAGCAATTGTCTATCAGTAACAAAGCTTTAGGTGAACAAATGTTTTGTGCCTGTTGGTGGTGTTTAACAGCTGGTACAAAATCTCTCTTGAACCACTTGGCGAAAATCTCAGAGTTCATCCAAGCATTACATTGAGACTTGTAAATGACAGGAAGAGCCTTCATATTTATATTCTTAAAACATCGTGGCTTTGCGAATTTTCCGATCACAACTGGTTTAAGTTTATGTGCTCCAATGGCTTTTGTACATCCAAATACAGTTAAACGATCCTTTGACTTCTTAAAGCCTTGGGCAGTTTTTTCATGGCATGCCCCAAGAATTCTGTCAGGTAAACACTTCCACAGGAGTCTTGTTTCATCAGCATTGTAAATTTGCTCTGGAGTTAAACCTTTATCCTCGATTACTTTATGTAACTTCTGCAAAAATGGCTCTACAGTTTCTACTGCTGCAGAAAGTTTTTCTCCTTGGATGCTAAGGTTTCTAATGCCGTGGCAGTTCTTAAATTTCTCAAAAAATCTTGTTGAAGCTTTGAAGGTTTCGCCATTAGCGTTCTCCACATGTAATTAACTGTGAAAGTGCTTTGCTTTTTCTCGTAGAAGGGAACCAGAAATCAATGTGCCAGCTGTTCTTTGCTGTATGAACCATGCGTTTAGGGCTTCATCCAGCTGTCCATCATGGGCGACTCCTTTTCAATGATTTTCGTTTTAGTGCATGATCGCTCTCCAAGTTGTCGACAAACTTCATAATCTTGTCTTTGTTTTTGCAGATGTCTGAAATCTGCTGTTTACTGATGCCATATTCACTGGATATGGTCAATTTATTTTTCACCTTTTCCAATTGTAGAATTATTGACAGCTTATCTTGTATAAAAAGAACTGACTGCTTACGCTTTGTTGACACTTTTCTTGACAAGAGCTTGTGTTTATCATACCAATCATTGCTGATCAGGGAAGGGGAGTGCAAAATTTCACTTGGCAGCAAAACAACTCTGAGCCAATGAATGCTCAATGAAATGCACTGCATTGGTTGAGTGTTAGGCATGTTTAAAGTGCATATGGCATGAAAAATATTTTCTGCTTATTTGAAAGTCCTTTCAAAATACAGAAGAATGGCGTTTTTCTTTTTGAAATATCTTTTTTCGTTTTAGAGATATTGACGTTTTGCTATTATGCAAATTAGATCAGTGATGACGTCATATTGTTTGCAACTAAAACTGGTAAAATACTGAATAAACAATATCTCAAAGCAGTGTTCTTGAAACTTGTCACCATAAATGTGTAGCACAAAAAACAAACAAACAAACAAACAAAATGACACCCTTAATGCTGTTGAGAAAAGCCCGGATGAGTACATGAGTAATGCATGTGCCCGAAAAATAAACTAGAGGTTTTGGAACCACGTACGTTTTAAGAACGTCCTCGATTACTTACATGAGTTGGAAAGTCCTCATTTTAGCCCTTGAAAGTTACTGTCATGGACAAAAAGTCAGTAACCTATTCCAAAGAAAAGAAAATTCAACTTCTGCTTGGCATTCGTGGTGCTAAAGCTGCTGGTCTCTTTTCTATCTTTGGTACTGACAGACAAATCTTATTTGCTAAACAAGTATTTAAATTTCAAGATCACTGTGCGATTGAATTCTATGCACAATACTGTAGGAAAAGAACAGGAAGTTAATTTAATTTACGGAAGCTCGCATTATTATCGAAAAGTAATTTTAGCACTAGGTAATTTAGGTGTCCCCAATTAGCGCACGTTGTACGCTAGAGATTTTGACACGTTATTTAAGTTCTTATTTTTATCTTAAACATACATTTATTTGTCGCAGTGTTCTCATGAATAAAATTATAGTTTTCTTAATTTCATTGGCAATATTTTGTAGTTTGTACAGAGCATGCAAAGAAATAAAATACATCGATGGTAGATTGTAAACGGCCGAAAAGCAAACCTCAGACACGGGCATTAGCATTTTGTTTGTTTTTTGTAGATATCGGATTTCTCCTAGTCTCACTCGGCTGAAACACAAAAATTTCACATTCTCTCCGGTTAAACTATTTTTAGGTTTTTTAAAAACTGGACAGTGTTTTGGTCATTTGATGTAAATTTATCTTTTCATCCAATCATGCAATGTATTTCGAGCATTGACAAAAATAGCCAGCTCTTGACTTCCAACATTTGTGTTTATTCCCGCTTGCGATTGAATTCAGCAATTACCCTATTTAGCACGTTGACACGCTTTGGAAAATGCGCGACTTGTCAAGATGTGTTGAATTGCTTCAAAGAACGGCGAAAAAAAAGAACGATGATCAAACCAATTTGAATAAGGAAGGTGTATTTCAGCATATAAATGTTTTTTATTGTTCGCTATGACTTCCGGGACTTACGTTGAAATGTAACATTTTGTTTGGTTTGGTTGGTACAGAAAATACAAGGAAGAGACTAAAAGCTTCCAAAAACGATTGAATACAAGCTTGCAAGTCATCTTGAACTCTTCCAATTCCCACCGGTTGCAAATGAAATGACACAGTAAAAACCCGCGTATAAGAACCTGGGTTTTAAGAACGTGTTAGGCTAAAATTTCCATTGTAAGCCCCCTCCACATAAGGACCTACTTAGGCTAAAATTTTCAGTTAGGTTCTTATCAGTGGGGTTGCTGTAAAATTGTATAGGTAGAAACTGCTGAATTAAGATCATCATCTATTTAAAAGTAACTTGACATAACTTTTTTTCTTTCAAGCTTAAGTAACATGTTGTGTGTCTATTGTGTTTGCCATTCAAATAATTCCCCAAGTATTTTCAGGAATTGTACTCCATTGCAGTATCAAAGAAAGCTTTTTGACCATCTCCAACTTCTCTGTGATACAAATAAATGATTTATACTGTATTATGAGATGATATTTATAATATATATAGCATATTCCGATGAAATTCATATGAAAATATAAGAACCTATTTTAAGAACCTTGGTAGCCTAAATTGCTTTAAGTACCATTTATATAAGAACCTATTTGGGCTAAATTGAAAAATTCAGGTTCTTATACGCAGGCTTCTACTGTAGCTTCAGGCACACGCACATTGAATTGCAGCATGCAGTCGCCACACATCAATGAACACGGAAACCTGCGTACTAAAACTACAACATTTTCTTCCTGCAATAAATATTTTTTTAAAACTGGTCAATGAAAATAATGAAACAAAGCATGCAAGATTAAGGGTTTTCTTTCTATGTATGGTATTCATCTTTCCTTTTCTTTCACGAAAGAGAGATCTAGGCAAAATGATTGAGATCCGGGATCGAGAAAAGAGTGATAGGAAAAGTGGCCTAGTTGATACTTTGTACTACGGAAATTTTCAAGTAAAAATTTTTCGGCCTGAAGGGCCGAAAATTTTTGGCGACCAAAGAAAATGTGCTGGCGACCAAATCAAAAAACTTAGGAGCCAGCTGGCCCCCAGGTTTTTTTTCTAAAGTGGAGCCCTGTTCAGTGTTACATGGTTAGCAGGGGACGTTAAAGAACCCACGCACTTGTCGAAAAGAGTAGGGGACATAGTTACCGGTGTGTTGGTCTATCTCTCCATGTATGGCTCGGGTGGGTGGGTGAGATCAAAAATGGACTGATAGTAGCTGCCTGAGGTGCCTTATATAAGCTGACGTCCGATCTCACCCAATAGTAAAAATTATAAAATTGGTTCTGAAAAGCCCCAAGGGGAGTGTCCAATTACAATTACAAAAGTTCTTTTAAGTTATACACACAACAAGAAAAGGTAAGTCGATTTTAACATTATTTTTTTCCCCTAATTTTGAACTATTCTATATGATCATTGTATTCTCATACAAACTCTTACCATAACGCTGTTATGCAATGTGTGGTTCCAGAAAATATCCATACCCCACCATAGAGGGAATTGGAAATTCCAAAGGGGAGGAGGGTCAAAGATACAGAAAATTCCAGAGAGGAGGGGGTTGTATAACCGAGTTAGTTTCCAGAGGGATTCCAGAGGTCCTTTGATTCAATACGGATTTGAGTGTTGATCAAGCTATTCAGAAATCCTTTCTTACCAACTGAGTAGAACTTTCACATGAAAAATAGTGGCTTGAATACTTGTATTTGACTTACATTATATTTGAAATACATTTTCTTTCTTCAAAAAGCACTTTGGAAGCTAACAAATGCGAAGAACGTGTCGTTGCGTGGAAATGGCCGCCATTACTTGTTACCAGTCCACATGGAGTCACCTAGACTTTCTGAAAAGTCCTTCGTCTTGTTTATTCAGTACCCGCCGGACGAAGGACTTTTCCTACTTGATTGGCGCCAATTTTAGCGACCCAAAAACGGGTCGCTGCGCTTTACCCAATCAGAGGTCCCCTCGATATCCCTTGGGAACCAAATGGACAAACTATGCTCAACGAAACGCGACTTGTGGTTAAATTCAATATGGGGTCGATTGCCAAACCCATTAAATTAAAGAAGCTTCCAAGGCCACGCGCACGGAATATCAAAACAGTGCAAGCATATCTGTCATATCTGTCTGGAAGAAATGTGTTTGTTTCTACGCCAACCGGAGCTGGAAAAGTTTGACTTTTGAGCTAGCTAGAATCTTTCGAACAACGGTTTCTTTTGTGTCTGTGCAATTTTGGCACAACATGTTTGTCGAAAGTGAACCTTCGCCACTGGATGTCTCCTTTCCGGCGATCAAATTCAAACAAGCTTTGGTCAATTTTCGTTTAAAATCTTTCTTCGTAATAACTTCAGTACAGATTAAAAAAATTTGCTCTTTCGATCGACACAAGAGAAACACACACGTTCAATTATTTTGGTTGATCGGAGTGGAACCGATTCTTTCCACTATTCAATCAAGGACTTCCAAATGTTATCTGAGACACCAGTTGCAAGTCACGCCACTCCTCGTTTTTGGCGCGAAACGCAAATGAAAGCCTTCAAGCGAGACAAGTTGACCTCTCGCGACTTCGTCGCTCGCTTGGCCGCTTCGCGACCAAATACAACGGCCGCTTTGCGGCCTAACATATTCTACCCTGAAATTCATGAGGTCGACTTGTGACAAGTCTAGGAGGCACCCTCTGGACCAAAAAGCACTGGAGACTAGCCTAGTTCGTTTTCGCATTGGTCTTCGAAGTAGCAGTTGATTTCGTTCGTGAAAATTAGTTTCTTTATAAACGTAGACATGTTATAATTTTGCAAACTTGAGAATTTCTTATCCCTGTTTATCTCTGTCTATCTGTATATAATTTGGCTGCAGTAAAAGTATGGTGCCAATTTCATCCACATTGATTTTCAGTCCTTCAATGGAAATTGTACCACATTTACAAAGGGAGTTAGTTGTGTAGGAAGGTAATTTGACAAGTTAACATTTTATCTCTTCTTTTAAAACATGTTTCACTAAAGTGCTGAGTGCTTTCTTTGAGAGTATCTTCAGATACAGATGTTACAATCAACGGAGAATATTAGTAGTTATATAAAATGCAAATGGCTAAATGTTTGGAGTGTTTACTTTTACTTTAACACACTTTCTTGCCAAAACTATT